>JAECUM010008021.1:0-73221 GCA_016617855.1 Megalonaias nervosa | reverse complement strand
ATCTAATTACATGTTTTCTACTGGAGCATCAATAACTCTCATTCGTCCACCAACACCTTCGAGTAACATCGACTTATCGCTGAGTATAACAGCAATTGCTCTGTAATCGGCAATAGCTCCTCGAGTCACACGAGCTCTGAAGTGTATATCTACAACAGATTGTCTGGTCAAATCTAAATGTTCTAGCGAAAAGTAATAAATCGGATACAGCGTTGTAAAATCTAGCTGCGATATTTGTAAACCAGTATCAACGGTTAGATCTCGTCCCATAAACGACATAAGACGATGATACGCACGTGCTACATGATTTTGATCGAAATTTAACAAAATATCCTCGGATGGTTCTTGATGTCCATTTATCCTTAATGAAACCTCAGAAACACCGAGTTTGTCAAATATCATAATACTACGCGTTTGATCATTTACTCGTGTTACATCTTGTAATGCAATAAATATGTGTCTTGGTGCAGAAACACCCTGCTGAGAAGCTATTTGCCATGTGAATAAACCATCAATTGTACTTTGAACACTATCTGTGGTCATTGTTAACTATGACAACGCTGATTTACCACCTTGACTCATGAAAGATAGCAACCGGTCTTCTTCAGATATTGATGGAGTCATTACTGACATCCACAGGGAAAGTTTTGTAAGAATTACTTTACCAGCATCACCAGCAGGTTGCCATATTGCATCATTATCAGTGCCTTTTCGTACGAGTACAATTGTATGCTTAGCTCCGAAAATAACCTTTTTGACACCTCTGCAGAATCCAAAGATATGTGACAGTGGAATTGCACATGAAAATGTTCTCCTATCACCTTTTAACATTGCTCGACGTGTTGCAAATCCTAGGTTGAAATTTGCATTAACACTGTGCAATAACGAAAATGCAGCAGCAGGTCGGGCTATCATTCCAGCTGGTTGTGGATCGGATGCAGTATCCTGTGGTGTTTGTACTAAATTATGCTGTTTATTGTCAGGATGGTCAGAAGTGTCCTTGGTAAACATCATTGATGGACCAGCTGATCTTGAATAATCATCGCTGTATCTTGCAAGACCAAGTATTGTCGTGGCAACGTCAACGTCCTTCTGGATTGATTCAATATTTTTTCCGTCAATCATGTACGTAGCGCTATCAAACAACGCCATAATACCATTATTAACAAAACCAACAATAACATTATCGGCGTATGCTACTGGTGCTGCAGGATTAACGTTATTTAAAATTTCACCTTCGACTTCAATAAATGCTTCAGCGGGTAAGAAATATCTACTTGTATCCTGAACCTGTAGTTCGATTCTTCCACGCTGATTTGGAATTCGGGCGTCATAAGAATAATATTGATAATCGCGCACAGACTCATCTTTGAGAACTGGTGCGTCTATGTCAAACGCGGTGTTAGAAATACGCTTGAACATCTTTATTATTATCGTCTTCGTCTAACATAAAGACCACTACCTGCTATCAGACTAGCGGTTATATATTTTTCCTTCTCAGACATCGGGATCTCAGCTAACTCCGCTAGTTTTTGATTAGCGGCTTGATTTATTATTTTACTTACGCTTGCGGGCATCACTTCAGTGCTGGGCAATTTCACAGGTTGAGATCGGGCGGGTTGCGGTCTGCGTATTAATCTTGTTAATCTATCTTTGATCGCTGAGAATGCTTTGCTAGCAATATTACGAACAGCGCTTACACCTTTTTCACGAACAACATCAATAGCTTTCATTCCTAGTTGCTTTGCAATCGGTATTGCTTTTGGGGCTATTCTTGTAAACAGACCCTGAACAACATCACCTAGTCCATCTCCGTAGGTTCCTCTGTATACAGGTAATCGAGAGTTTATTACCCTGACCATGGTAGGTCCACGTTGAGTACCATGCACGATCATTTTATTATTAACTGTTTTTATCACTAATTGTATCTAATCACTGTAATAATCGTCGGCGATTTCATTAATGAGAGACCGATATACATTAATATCCATGATGCCGCCTGTAAATAATCGTTTACAAATATCAGCTACTTCATTAATGATTTCTGGAGAATTATTACCAGCTCGTTTTCCTCCGATGAGAATTTCTAGTCGATCGACATCAGCAAGAACGTTATTGGGGCAAGTAATAAGACCACTTCCTAAACCACTTCCAGTTGCGCCAGGATCTTGATATTCTTCCTCAGTTATTTTGACTGGTTGTTGTGATTCTTCTTCTTGTTGTTGTAGTAGTGTTTGTAGTCGTGGTATTGGTTGCTCTGGTGATGGAAATTTGAAATGTGGTGATGATATTGGTGATAATTCAAATTGTCGTGATGCTTTTTTACTTGGTTTCGATGGTGTTTTGAATGATTCTGGATAATCACGAATTAATTGCTTAAATGGTTCTGGAGATTGTTGCCTTTTACGTTTTTTCTTTCCATTTCTTCTTCTAGTTTTCTTAATTGTTTTATTTTTTTAATTTCATTAATATAAACCCGATATGATGGATCATCATTTCTAGCTTGTTGAACATTCTTGTATATGCGATATAAATATTTTTGCCATTGATCACTGTCTTTAATATTTTTAGCGTATTCAGGTTTCATTAATTTATCTCTTCGACTAAAATTATTCATAGCAAATTCAGCTAATTCTTGTAGGTTTTCAATATTGTTAATTTTTTTAATAGTTTCTTCATCAAATTTATCTATCAATTCAACTGCTAATTTTGGTTTAGGGGCTGGTGCTTCAGTGCCTTCAGGCTGAGCAGCAGCTGGTTGAGCAGCTTGAATCAGGTCAGCAATATCAACAGGCAATGTTGCAAGAGCTCTTTGTGTTGCCTCAGTTGCTGTAACAATTTTCTTTGTTGGTTCGACAATCGGTTTAAATAATTTTTCTGTACCTTCTGTAAATTCCACCTGAGACTCCTGACGCGATTGTAGTTGTTGCTTAACAGAATCACGAACAGGTAGATATTTTTAATTGCCTCTAGTCGCTCTCGAGCTAATTTAGCTGAGTGTGGTTCTCCAATACTCATTATTGATAATATCTATAATGGCTGTTTAATTTATAGCAGCAGAGAGGGTGAATGACATACGCGTAGTGACCAGATTGTGAAAAAAATCTGGTCAATTAAAGAAGTTTTCATTATTAAGACAAAAACTTCTTTTTTTCAGCCTTCGTAGGAACCCTTAATTTTCAAAAATAAGGTCTCTACAAAGTTGTAGGGTTCACCCTCTCTGCTGCTCGACGCGCACACGCACGTGTTTACGACGCGCACACACACGTGTTGTCGTCAGCCTTTCTGCTGCTGTAATTAACCAAAACTTTTATCAAGACCTACACGATACCTAGATCTGGAGTCACATAATTTACCATTGTAAATCCATACGGGGTAGCTTGTGCTCGTGCAAAAAAGTTTTGAATTTAATCATCTCCATATCTCCGCTACACCAAGTTTGATGAATGTTTCGCAACGTGTGTGTATCGACTCCGTTAAACACAACTAAAACATTACAGTTATCTCTGATCACTTTAGGTATTCGTGTATATCGCTGGGTAACATAAATCACGCCTGTGTTTTTGTGTCTGCTTCTGGAAAATATCCGAGCTGGATTTGATTGTTTGTCCAGCATCACATCATCGTATACTACAAGATTATTAATACGTCCATCGAGGTCATCTACGGATGGAGCTTCATCAATATCGGTGATAAAATCAACAATACTATCATTGTCGCCGTCTTCATACAACGACTTTGCATTTTCATTAAAATCCTTTAAACCGTTATAACATCTCTGATATCTACGGATGGTGCCACTAAATACAACTTATCCCATTTCATCCATCTCATCATCAGATTAAGCAACAATTGTGTTTTACCACTTCCAGATGGTCCAATTATTATCATCCTTATAGAATTTGGTAACGCTGGATGATGCTTGACTGGCTCACGCGCTCGTGTCGCTGAGAAGTCAATTATATCCATAATAATTTATTTCATGGATCTATATTGTGTTCGATGTAGAGCATCCACGTCCACCAGTGGATTAACTACAGTGACAACCAAAAATGAAAAGCATGCTCTCACAGGTAAATGTGAAAAATGTGGCACAAAAAAATTTAGATTTATTTTGTCGAAAACAAAAACCGGCGGTGATATTGCTACTTCTCAGGAAAAATTACCAGGAACTCCATGGGCGAGGTACCCTGGTGAGATACATCTGCATGGATATAATTACTGTGGTCCTGGAACTCGTCTTGATATCCGACTTGATAACCAAGACCAACCAAAACCTGGAGAGAATCTAATAAACGAAATTGATCAAGCGTTTCATATTCATGATGTTGCGTATAAGTATAAGAACAAAGATTTACAACAACGGCACCTCGCAGATGTGAAGTTGATTCATGCGTTAAATTCTATACCTGATAAATCTCTCAGAGAAAAACTTGCTAGCTTCCTAGTAAAATCTGCGATGAAAGGTAAACTAATGCTAGGGGCTGGTAATTAATCAACTGATTATTATCATAATAATGGAATCGGTTTATTATAGCCCAAGAGGATATTGAGGAGGCAGAGCAGCAATTAGTAAACTTGCCGAAGCAGCAAAAGTCTCACGTGTTTTTGCTGCAAATTGGTTAGCACGACTGGCAATATGGAAAATCTATTTACATCCACCTAAAAAAATTCAGTACGCGTATTTTGATGTCAGTGCTCCCAATGAAGTTCATTCAGACACTGTCGACGGAAAAACCCAGTCGGTGTTGTCGATAATACTGGTTATCTCAGATTTAATGCTCGGGAAAAAAGATATTTATCTCATAGATTCGTGTTCGAATGTTTTCATCTACTGATCGAAAACGACCTTGTGATCGATCACATTAACGGCGATAAAATCATAATTCTTTATTTAACTTACAAGCCATTACGCAA
This sequence comes from Megalonaias nervosa, assembly GCA_016617855.1. Lineage (NCBI taxonomy): Eukaryota > Metazoa > Mollusca > Bivalvia > Unionida > Unionidae > Megalonaias > Megalonaias nervosa. The sequence continues at coordinate 68,304 of JAECUM010008021.1, read as the reverse complement.
AGGCAGAATTGTAGACTTGGTGAGACGGGTATGCACAAAAGGGTTGGAAAGAGGGCTATTAAATCTACAAATGTAGAGACAGGCGAAGAAATAATATTTCCATCAATAAATGCAGCTGCTAAATATTTGATATTACCCCGCGTTCGATACAGTATGTCGTAGATAATATAAAAAAATCGGCATTTTCAAAGAAATTCGAACAGCGAATCACATTTCAGTACTCGTCAACGTCTTAATGATTAAGCGAGATAACTCTGTCATCGCTGATAGAATAACTGCGCAGTTGTCTCGCTTGTTACTGCGAGATATTACATTACTGAAGCGATTCTTTTTTTTTTGTCTGTAGTCAGTGATTTGAAGGATATTTGCCCTCCATAAGTTGTATTTTAAACCTGTTTTGTTGGCTATGCTATATCATAATATCATTGGAAGGGTTTATAAATTCAGATTATTTTGCGTGCAGATTCAGGTAAGTTAAGCGTGTATATGTGCTCAGTAGGTCGACATCTGTGTGCAACACATATATGTTATTTTTAGATCTTGCAGTCACGGAACATCTGTTTCCAATACATCCGGCGGTATTTTATGTCCACGTTGTATTCAGCTGAAACATGTGTGAAATTAAAATAAATCCACACTGCAGTTTATTCAGCATTAGGTAACTTCTGAAACATGTGTGAGATTTATTTTAGAAATTAAAATTTACACTACGCTGTCATTATATTGGTCGTACGTAAGTTGCCTGCGCACCAGCATAGGTAACTTCATAGTAATTTCTAAAACATGTATTTGTAAGAACGTACAATGGCGCAGTTCTAACGCGTAGAATTCTCGTACTCGAGGTATGGGGTTCGAATCTCATGACCGACATATCGTCGATGGGGGCATTATTGCCAAATTTTTCTTAATAGTTGGGGCTTCGCCCAATTTCCTCGAACTTCAACAGAGAAAAATACACTCACTCACCATGTCACCACATGGTGGGTGCACTTTTGCACTCCCCGGGGTTGATTATGGGGGAGGGTGTGCATGATCTGTTGAACGTAGAGAAGGCCCCGTTGTGTGTTGTGCCGTCCAATATCCAGAAATACGGATTGCCTTCTGAACATTCTAAAATGTCGTTTGGCAATCTAGGAATTCACATAGAGGGATTATTGCTGTAAATACGCTACTATCCTTGTACATAATTGCTGTAAATAAGCCACTATCCTTGTACATAATTGCTGTAAATATGCTACTATATGTATCTGTTAAATATGCTACTATATGTATCTGTGCTGTAAATACGCTACTATATGTATTTGTGCTGTCCATAGAATTAAGTTAGTTAAGTCCATAGAATTAAGTTAGTTAAATTTATATGTATCTGTGCTGTCCATAGAATTAAGTTAGTTAAGTCCATAGAATTAAGTTAGTTAAGTTTATATGTATCTATGGCGTCCATATAATCAAAAACTATAATCATATGTTTGTGCCGTCTGGAAAAAAAAACATTCCTCAACGAGGAATATCTTTTTATGCTGATTCAGAAATATTTGTTATATTTTTTATTTTTATTAATATTAGTCTGATTCAGAAATATTTTTTATATTTTTATTTTTATTAATATTATTCTGATTCCTATATATTTTTTATATTTTTTATTTTTATTAATATTATTCTGATTCAGGAATATTTTTTATATTTTTTATTTTTATTAATATTATTCTGATTCAGACTAATTTCTATTTTTATCATTATATTAATTCTGATTCAGAAATATTTTTTATATTTTTTTATTTTATTAATATTATTCTGATTAAGAAATATTTTTTAGTTTTATTTTTATTAATATTATTCTGATTCAGAAATATTTTATATTTTTATTTATATTAATATATTGTGATTCAGAAATATTTTTTATATTTTTTTATTTTTATTAATGTTATTCTGATTCAGATTTTTTTATTTTTATAATTATATTAATTCTGATTCAGAATTGTGTTTTAAAAAATAAATATTTATTATATAATGAATCAAGAAAATATTAATGCTGTTATTGTTGCTATTAAGCAATTACAACATGACGGTATAAAAATTTCTGATGGACTTAATCCTGAACAAATTATGTGTGATTTTGAATCATTACAATTTCTAAAATCCGAGAACAGGTATACACTACCAGCCGATTACAGATTAATAAAGTTGATTCGGCAGGCAATGTTACAGTCGCTCGCGGCATTTACAGATGCTCAGGTAAAATTATTTGTTCCCCTTTCACGCTAAATCGAACAAATTAAATCAGAATTATCTCACGAATACGAAATAAAAAAGAAAGTAAATGCTTATGTAAACAACTGAACGAGATTATGACAGCGAGTAAAGCCGCGGAAGAGTTACTGGCGAAAGATAGCGACGAGTGTTACTCTACCCACAGTGAAAGTGACGACGACGAAACCAACGGTGTCATCGTGACTAAACAAGAGGGATAATTTATTTCTAAATACAGTAAAAAAATTTTTACTCAAAATCAGATTATTTATTCAGAATCAGATTATAATAATAATTTTTTATTCTGATAATAATAAAAAATAAAAACAAAATGGAAACAAAATGAACTAACAGCATCCCATCATTTTACACAGAATCAGATTATTTATTTTTTATTCTGAATCAGATTTATTTTTATTCTGAATCAGATTATTTATTTTTTATTCTGATAATAATAATAATTTTTTATTCTGATAATAATATTTATTTTTATTCTAAATCAGATTTATTTTTATTCTGAATAAAATTTATTCAGATTTTGTTTGTTCCACGAACGTGAGATCTATGATCTCACATACACATTTACGTTCAGTGATGCTCCGCGTAAATAAAAAAGGTGTCAAGACTGATCAGTAAGCTTAAAATTTATCCTTGATAGCAGTGGATTATGCACACGCAGATAAACAACGTTGATTGGTTCTGATACAATTAAATACCCTGGGGGGACTTGAGGGGTAAATGTATATAAAATGTATCCTTGCTGAGCTTGATTGGAGTTTTGTAAATCTACTTGATAACTTCCAAAGATGGCGTCACATAATAGATTGACTGCGATCGTTGATGTTATATTGACAATACCAGGTGATACATGACGACCTACACCGTATGGATCATTATTGTATTTGAGAATGGTTGATGGTGGAGCTACTTACCTCCACGATTCTACAACTGCTGGAAAATGTTTACCGATGACATCGTTGACTGATATTACTAGATCATCTTCATCTAAAACCTTTATAGTAGGTTTTGCACCAAGAACTCTTTTTTGATCAACTCTGTATTTGTTATCGGTACTGTTGAGATATTTAAGATCTGATGCAATCATGTTCAGCTGTTGCATAGCTTCAATGATATTTTCTTTTACATCATCGCTGTAGTGCGTGGTAATATTATAAAACAAATTTATTAATTCATTAAGTTTTTGTGTATGTTCAGATTTTAAAATGTCGGTGAGTTCCTCAAAGAATTTTCTATTAAGAGTTGTAACATCATTTTTATCATTATAGTTGTATAGTTCACTTTTATCTTAACTCCAGAATCATCATCATAATATAATCCGTCGTCGTAAAAAATTTCAATTCTACCTGATTTTATTATGCCTTTCCACGGGTGTGATTTCCGATATTCTGGAAGATTTATAAATACCCGTTTTTGTTGTGAGAAATTCATCCTTGGTCGGTTCTGGAGGTCCAAAATAAACCGGTGCAACCTCAGGCCAACCAAGAACAGTTCTGATTGATGACTGATAAATATCTACGACATAGTCAGGCGAATATATTTAATCGCCGACGACAACGTTGGCTCGTGAACAGTAATGACTATCTTGGATTCTTTGCCAGTGATAGATTTGATTCTACGTTGGAATTCTTCATTGAGCTGTTCTATTTGATAACTTCCAGTGGGCACACTAACAACTTGCCAATCGGGAGTTCCATCTGGTTTATTTTTATTCGAGAACTCCAGCAAGTTATTTGCAGGGAGACCACCAAACGAATTTGATCTGATATTTGGCCAGCTATAATAAACTCGCAATTGTGCTAGTGCTATTTCTTTTACTGGAATTGCAGTTGGAAAAACAACACTGAATTCAGGATTAGTTGAACCGGTTGATATCATTGTTTTTTTGCGGAGCTGTATTGTTAGCTATCTGTTTCAGTAGTTCCATCGTTGACAACATTATTTAATTATCAATTTCTATCTACTAATTATAATTCCATCTTTCCATCTGTTTTTAATTGCGAACAATCACGACTTTTTTCTGGTTCTAGTGCTTCGTTGTAAGTCTCCATTATTTTTGTGAACTCGTTGTCGGTAATTATACCGTTGTTGAGGCACGACGAAATCAACCATGTTAGTTTAGAGTATGCTAACGTCACCGCGTGCAGTTTTAAAGTGTACTCGTGTAATTTCGCGTTTGTACACGTCGATATTTTTTTGCGATGATATTAAGAACACAAGCAATTGTTGTCGCGGATGAAACACAAATTATTGCAACTGCAGGTGACGTCATCGTTACCGCGGACAAAATTACACCAGACGACGCAATGATCGCAGATGCCGAATACACAATTACGTCGATGACAACTTCGCGTCTGCGATATATTTTTACTTCTGCGCTGTACTCGTCGATGATATTTTTCAGTTTGATTTTTAACTCACATACTTGATTGTATCTGTGTTGGTTAGCGTCGATCATTATACTATATTAAGTAATCAAGTGAGGTGTTTCAGCGATAAATTCAAGACACCACCAGTAAGACGCTGCGGTTAATTTTTTATCAGATGGATCCAGTATAAACGTTTCTTCGGTATCTTTTTTTTACACTACGGATACAGTTCCAGAAAAATTATCGGTTGAATGACGCCAAGGAAATGTAGTAAATATCCTAAATTTTGCAGAGCTGAACATGGACAGCCTGTACACACCAGTTACTTCCGCGGTATGTTTGATAGTGTTATCTTGCGGTGTCCACGTTGATGATCCTGATGATACCGTGTATACGATATTGTTGATCTGCGCGTGAGTAATTTTTAATCAGATTAGTTTTTTGAACGATATTAGGAAATCCATTGACAATATCGCTGAGTCTTGTGTTAATTTCGGAGAGTTTTATGTCAACGGTTGCCGGACTTCCAAAAAATTCACTAATGGTTCTGTTTACGTTTCTGCGAAAATTCAGAAACAGTTGTACGTGATTAGAAAATTCAGTTCTAAATGCGGTCATTCCATCATTGATCGTCGACAACGAAGTTGTCATCGGAATGTTGTTATCATCGACATATTTTTTTGTTGCAGCTTCGAGATTACCTGTTGGTTCTCCCACGTTGGTAATTTTATTGTTGTTCATGTTGAGAAAACCAATCATTATATCACCGGCCTTTAAAACTCGTTCGGATATACTATCTCGGATCGACGACGTTGTAACAACACTAGGGACAAGCTTTCCTTGTCGGTCATACACGGCAACGAGACTTTCTCGCGTTGCTCTGGTACAAACAATAATATCGCTAATTGAAATATTACTCGTCATCAATTTTCCTTGTCGGTTTTGAAATACTACAAGTTCACTAGGATCAACGTTGGCAAGATTGAGCAGGTCAGATAATTCATTATTGATCTGTTTTGTTACTCGTTTGAGTAAATCTTCACCTGGTGTTTGTTGGGTTTTAGTTTAGCTGATCTTCCGTAAATATCAACCATTATACAATATAATATAATAGTTGTTTAAAACGATAGATGCTGGTTAACGGTGTACTCGTGCACAACTTTATGAGGTGGCGCTGACGATTTTGAAATCGCGTCAAGTACAACAAGTGCTTCTCTGCCACACATTGGTGGGTCGGTTATTTTTTGTGTTGGTAACGTTGAATACCAGATTGGAATTTGCATGTTACTCACATATTTTAAAAATTCTTTTGGTGGTGCTAACCCGTACGAATGAAAATAAAGAATTCCACGTGGATCAATCGCGTATGCAACCCAATGTGTACCTGTGTTGGTGGATTCATCGAGATCAATAATGTCAGTTTCAATACGATTTGGTTTGTGCGGTAATTGATCACGCATAAAAACACCTCTGAAATTTTTTACGTTTAGCTGGGTAGCAGCATCAAGCAAATCAAAATTGGACATTGGAAGAATCAACGAAGTGTTCCTGGAAATCTTAATCCTTTTTCGTACCGTGGTTGCGTCCCCGGTAATCTTAAACCCTTTCCTTTTTTTTTAAAAAAAAACCTTTTCCTGTTGCTTTATTTAATGCCATTCCAGCGGCAGTTCCAACAGTGCCTAACGCTGCAGTTTTTGCAACCACGGGTGCAGCTGCGGCTATTATTCCTGGAATAGCTTCGAGAAGTGGAAATATTCCACCGGTTTTAACAGTATCGCTGATAGCACTCGCGGCAAGATTAAGTCGTACTCCAGTTTTTGATCTCTTAGCGTCATTAAAATGTTTTAGTTGACGCTCTGTCAATGATTGTTTATTCGGACCATCTATGATTTGTCCTTGTTTTAGCGATATTGTTGTTGAACAGTTATTTTTGGACTCTGATTGTATTTTTTTAATCTGACCAGGAGTCAGGCTGACACTAACATGATGATATGACATTTATAATATCATCCTGATTTTAAATTAACAATTACATGTTTTCCACGGGGGCATCAATGACTCTCATGCGACCACCAACACCTTCAAGTAACATCGTTTTATCGGATAATATAACAGCGATTGCTCTAATACCTCCTCGGTTTACGCGAGCTCGTACGTGTATGTTGACGACGGATTGTCTAAACAAATCTAAATGTTCCAGCGAAAAATAATAGATCGGATACAGCTTTACGAAATCCCGCTGAGATATCTGTAAACCAGAATCAACATTTTGATCACGTCCTACAAATGACATTAATCGATGATGTGCACGTGCAACATGATTTTGATTAAAATCCAGTAATATTTCTTTGGAGGGTTCTTGATGTCCATTTATCCGCAGCGGAATCTCAGAAACCCCAAGTTGGTCAAATATCATTATACTTCGTTCTTGATTATTTACCCGCGTAATATTTTGGAACACAATAAATATATGTCTGGGCGTAGATACTTTGCTGTGATTTGCCATGTAAATAACCCGTTAACGTTGCTTTGAATCGAGTCCGTGGTCATCGTCAACCATTATAATGTCGATTTACCGCCTTGATTCATAAAACCAAGCAGGAGTTGTTCTTTAGCCAGCGACGGAGTTAAGGTCGGCATCCACAGCGAGATTTTTGCCAGTTCTACTTTGCCAACATCGACTCCATTAGCACGCCATATTGCATCATTGTCGTTACCTTTTCGCACGAGTACAACTGTGTGTTTGGCTCCGAAAATAACCTTTCGGACACCTCTGCAAAATCCGAAAATGTGTGAGAGTAGGATCGCACATGAAAAATTTCCATGATAGCTCAGCATCATTCGACGTGTTGCGGATCCTAAGTTGTAATTTGCGTTTTTCGATATAACTGTGGAAGTTTCTGCGTTTCCGGCAGCGTTCCTTACATTACCGGTATTTGCGTCTCTAAGTTCGGGTTGATCAGTTACATCCTTGGCAAACATCATTAATGGGCCAGTTGATCTTGAGAAATCATCGCTGTATCGCGCAAGACCAAGTATCGTTGTAGCAACGTCGATGTCGTCGTGGCAAACTTCAATTTCTCGCCCGTCGATGATATATGAGGTACTTTTGAATAACGCCATGATGCCATTGTTGATAAAACCAACTCGATCATCAGCTCCGTAGTCGTTATTATTATCTTTTATGAGTCTACCTTCGATTTCAAGAAATGCCTCAGGGGGTATAAAATATCTGCTTGTATCTTGAATTTGTAAACAGATTCGAGTACTTTCGTCCGGTGTAATTGCGTCATAAGAATAATACTGATAATCGCGTACAGATTCATCCTTGAGCACTGGTGCTTCCATGTCTAACACGGGATCAGATATACGTTTGAACATCTTTATATTTATCGTTTTTGTCTAACACGAAAACCACTTCCCGCTATTAAACTTGCGATTATATTTTTTTCTTGTTCTCTAGCCAGCTCCGCTAGTTTTTGATTCGCAGCTTGATTAATTACTTTACTAACACTTGCAGGCATATCCGCCGTACTGGGTAATTTTACCAGCTGTGGTTTTCGTCGTATTAATCGTGCTAATCTATCCTTGATTGCCGAGAATGCTTTACCGGCAACATCTCCAACAGCAGCAATACCTTTATCACGAACAACGTCAATGGCTTTCATACCTAATTGTTTTGCAACAGGTATTGCCTTTGGAGCTAAACCTTTGAATAAACCCTGAACAACATCACCAAGTCCATCACCGTAGAACGCGCTGTACGTAGGTAATCGTGAATTTATTACCCTGACGTTAACAGGAGCACGTTGAGTCTTATGTACAATCATTTTATTATAGTTGTTATATCTAACTGTTTAATCGCTGTAGTAATCGTCGATAATTTCATCCATGAGAGCTTGATAAATATTAGTGTCCATGATACCACCGGTAAATAATCGTTGACAAATCGATGTTATCTCATTGATGATTTCTGGGGAATTATTGCCGGCTCGTTTTCCTCCAATGAAGATTTCTAGTCTGTCAACATCGGCAAGGACGTTGTCGGGACATGGAGTAATAAGGCCACTTCCTTGAGTAGCAATACCACTTCCAGTGGCACCTGAGTCAGGTGATGGTTGTCTCTTTTGTCGTGATCTCTGCTTTCTTGGTGATATAATTGGTGTTCCAATATCTTTTTTCATTTCATAAACTTTATCAATAAAATCATCATATTCTTTTTGATATTTTTGACTGATTTGTGGAATATCCTTGTACTCACGAAATACACTAGCAACCCACTCTTTTTCTGGAGTATTATGAAACTCTGGTTTTAGAAGCTGATTCCGCAGCTGATATCCCACCGCAGCAACCTTAACAGGATCAGTCATAACTTCTAAATAACCTTGTTGAGTAAAATACCGAGTTTTTAATTCTGGTTTAGACAGATCCTTGACACTATTTTTAACATCATGAATTTCAGCACGTGTTTTGTCGGCAGACTCCATAGCTTCTTTAATTTGATTTGATAATGCTTCGATAACCTGCTGTGTTGCAGTTGTAAGCTCAGCGGATTTCTCCAACGCGGAAAGAAGACCTTTAGTAGTCTTTGTAACAGGTTTAAATAATTCTTCTGTGGATTCTGCAAATTCCACCTGAGTTTCCTGACGTGCCTGCAGTTTTTGTTTGACAGAATCTCACACGGGTATATATTTCTTGATTGCCTCTAGTCGCTCTCGAGGTAGTTTAGCTGAGTGTGGTTCTCCAATCATTATTGATATAATAGTTATCTAATTACAGCAGCAGAGAGGCTGACGACAACACGTGCGTGTGCGCGTCGAAAACTAACACGCCTACGATTGAAAAATACACGTCAGCGCCGAGTAACAGAAAGCTAATTGGATCTGTTTCCCGTTGTATGGGAATATGCTCGGTTAACGACGAGGTTTATGATTATTGACCTTATTTTTTAGCCTTCGTAGGAACCTTTATTTTTGCAAACGGAGCCCTCTAAAAATGTTGTAGGGTTCAGCCTCTTTGCTGCAGGGACAGACCATTTAATTTTATTTTACTTTAGTTGTGGGAAGCTTGAGATTAAAAAAAAAGAAATTAAAATAAGTTCGGCTGCTATATTATTTGGAGAGAAAAAAATTATCTTTGGGTAAAAGAAAAAATACAGTTCTCCCACGAATATTAAATTTTTTATTCCCTAAAGTGCTCACACTCTGCTGTCGCTGGTCCCAAGCCCAGGTGGGAAAGGAGGAGTTTTGTTCGTGGTGCTAGCACCCACACCATGTACAAAAACCATGCTACAAAAACAAACACAGCAGAAAATGTATTGGATCAACGGAAGCTACATCGGAGAGGGCGGATAAATCAGACTTGTCAAACCCGAGAGGGAGCTAACAAACTATTCTCCACCAACACTGTTACAAGGATTGAGACTTGTAATGTGAGAACACTGTACGAGACCGGGAAAACTGCACATGTAATTAACAAAGAGATGGACAGATACAAGTTGGATGATGATAGGGCTGGATGAGGTTCGATGAACATCGTTAGGCCATATCACCGTAACACCGTCCACTACAAGGGATCGCCCAACGAGGACAACAACCTAAATGCAGTTGGGCTGATGTTGAACAAGAGAGCAAAAAGAAGCAAGAGAATTTTGAAAGCCCCTTTCTAGTTATAATTGCAAAAGATAGCCATTTCGAAGTGCTGTGCTCCAACGAACCTTTCAGACCATGAAGTCAAGGAAGATTGTTATGAGAAACTGCAGAGCGTTTTTGACTGAGTACCAAAGAGGGATGTCATGCTAGTGATGAGCGCTGTGAATGCAAAAGTAGGCAGCGACAACATCGACGGAAACTCATCTTGAGTAAAGATGGCTTTGGAGAGATGAATGATAATGCAGAGTACTTTGCTAACTTCTGTTGGCTGATCGACCTAATGCTTGGTGGTGCAGTTTTTACAATATCGTAGGATCATCTAGGTTAAAATATAAATCCTCAGATTCAGCAACGGAGAATCAGATCGACCATCACGCTATCTCCCAAAAATGGAGGATGACTATAATGGATGTGAGAACACGTAGAGTAGCAGATGCTGGCTCAGACCACGCGCTGGTTATTGCAAAACTAAACACACACAAAAAACATCAGCATAAAGAAGAATAGACTACAAAAACATCCATGATATGACACCTCTAGGCTCATGACTATTGAGAAACAGGAATTCACCATTTCCTCTCTAATATATTCCAGGCTCTTGCTGACCTTGATGATGGCTTCATAGAAAAGAATGAGAACGAGTTGGAGGCGAATTCACGTCAACAAGTGAGGAGATGCTGAGATACAGAAGACAGAAGATGGACGACAGATGATAAATTAAGCAGAGACTGGCACAGGCAAGGACCAGAACACAGAAACATGGTCTTCAGGAGGAATACGAAGTCAAGAAGAGCGCGAAGAAAGATAAGCGGAAACTTGCCGACAAACGTGCCACATATACAGTTGTTGTAGGGTTTAACGCCATTTTTCAGAACAAGATAGGCTATACATGGCGGCCAGTATAGCTGGTGGAGGAAGAACCCAGGAAAACCCGGGGAAGAACCACCGACCCACGAGAAACTACTGGCAAGCTTTCTCACGTCCTCACGTTAGCCGTGCCTGAGACTCGAACCCACGCAGACAAAGGTGAGATGGTAGTGATCCGGAGCCCATCCACATATTCAGAAAAGGCTGAGAAAATAAATGATACGACGACTGTCTACAACATCATACGGCAACCATCAAAGAGGAAAACCAACACAAGCAAGCCTGTACACGGAAAGGATGTGAATATCCCGAGTAAGCCAGCAGAACAGCTCGACAGCTTACCGACTGCCAGAACTGGACAAATTCAGCTCTTATCCCTACTGATCAAGATTCTCTCAAAATTGATTTTGGAGAGGACCAGGTCTGCAGTAGATTCCATGTTGAGGGAAGAATAAACATGATTCCAGGATGGAGATCATATACAGACCAGATAGCAACACTCCGTGTTTTCAAGGAAGAGTCTATAGAATGGCGGTTACCCTTGTATGTAAATTGTATAAACTCCAGTAAAGAATTTGACATGGTAGAGAGAAGTACTATCTGGAAAATCTTGAGGTACTACGGTGTTCCAGAGAAGATTGTCAGAAGTACCCAGTGCCTCTACAAAGACACGACCTGTCAGGTCATGCACAGCTCAGACTTGTCTCCTTCTTTCTCTACTGACACTGGCATCAGACAATGAAGCTTATTTTCACCTATGATCTCACTAGTGATCGACTGGGTGATGAAGATGGCAATGGGCCAACCACGAATACAGTGGACACTGACCTCCAAATAGGAAGATCTAGATTTTACAGACGATATTGGACTGCTGTTTCACACTCTCCAGCACATGCAATTAAAGACAGACAGCATAATATACAATAGCCGTAACTACCGGCATGGAGACCAATGCTGACAAGACGAAATGCCTGCAAGTCAGTACATACCAGGATGCACCTATTCTTTTAGAGTGATAAGCCATTGACACTGTCAGTAAGATCACATAACTTGGCAGCATTGTGAGCATGTCAAGAGGAATAGATGAGGATGTAAAGACCATGATTACCAAGGCACGCCGTGTTTTTAACACTCTCAGACCAGTCTTAAGGAATGATAACATCCACCTGAAAACAAAGTTTAGACTGTTCATCTCCAACGTCAAATTAGTGCTGCTCTTTAGGGCAGAAACCTGGAGACACACAAAGAACGTAAAACACAACCAACATGTCTTTTTCAATACTTGTCCCCGACATATCCTGCGCATTAGATGGCCCGACCGAAACCCCAACCACGAGTTATGGCTAAGGACACAACAGAAACCCATATCCGATACCATTAATGTACTGAAGTGGAAATACCCTGTGAACAGACCGGCCCAACATCGCTCTCCATACCCTGGATTGGAACACTCATGGCAAACGCAGAAGTGTACGACCAGACATTACTTTGCAAAGAACAATTAAGATTAAGACCATCCGCATATACAGGAGGGAGGCTAAAAAGATAGCAGAAGACCGTGACAAATGAAGAGCTGCAGTAAAGGCCCTATGTTTCAGTGGGAACAATAATGATGATGATGACGACAACGACGACGACGATGATAATGATGAAGTGTTCTGGTGTAAAAAGTGATCGAGAGAGACCTAAATATCAAGAACAGCATTAATGAGACCAGCCCTAGATTACAGTCATGCAGTCTTTGTTCAAGCTAGGATTTAGCTGAATCCCATATATCCTCAAAAAATACTGAAGTCTGTAATGGCCAGGGATTCATAGTTTTATAATGTTCCACTTCTTTGTGCTCCTAGCAATAAGTTCCTGACAACTTATCCTCCTGGACGCATAATTTTCCATTCTGAAATGCTGTTGTTGTAACTGACCATAAGTTGCATTATAAATGCTGATATAAATTTAAAGTCAATGTTGCCTACAACTGGTCAAAATTTATAAAACCGGTGTAGGCAATACATCTGCAATACATTGCCAAATATTCTTTAATGAAGAATGTGCACTCTACAGACTTAAAACCTTTGCTTACCATTCTTTATCGTATTTTCTCTGAATATAAACTTCCGATCTTTGTCCAAAATAACCTTGGGTTCATTGCTAAAAGTTATTATTTATCAGTGGTTTATAACAGTCCTTTACACCAAGAAATACACGATACAAGATTCCGCTGATAGATTCTAGTTTAATTCCATACATTGAATCTCAGGAATCCAGTGCTTCAATTAATATTGACACCATCAGACTCGTTTAAATCTACACTCAGATCCTGAAGAGAATGTAATAGAGTATCAATCACCGCAACGAGCAAGACCGGAAAACACACGATCTCCCTTTCAATCGTGATTTCAGTCTCAACACTTGTTTCTCTATTTCTGTTTCTTTTTCTTTTTTTCTTTTCATTCTACGAAATCTTTTCAAATATTTTTGAATTGTAGAACATGAGATTCCACGAACTTAATGTTTCTCCTATTACTGATATATTACAAGGCAAACTGAATGTTATTCCGCTTCTAACCTTAAGTCACTTCTTGAAGATGAGGCGTCATTCTTATCTACGTCACCTTACTCTGCACCAATGCCGCCAAATACGCGATTTTGACCTTATTGAAGTTTTATACCATCAAGGAAATCTAAAATTAACATTCAGTGCAAATGTTCAATTTCTTATTGTAGTCGATATGATTATTTGTACACACAGATAAAGTCAAGCTTACAGAATAATGTACTGCTCATGAAGTTTCCATTTGATATTATATTTCGTTAAATGACGTCGACTTTCCTTACCTCCTGCAGCTACTCACTTTCGTCCGACATATACATAGATGAAGAGACTACACAGGCGAGTATGAGTCATACGGAGGCAGGTGTTTTTGTATCCGGCGGAATTCGGAGGTTTCGTTCCCAAGGACTGTGGTTTCGTTCCTGAAGGACGGTGATCTTGTACCCGTGTACTGGCGGTTTATTATCCGATTATTCCCCTGAATTGAACTCAGTCGGGGAAATCAATGTTCATCAGTGATAAGTGAAAATGGTTTTTAATTGCTATTATACAAACATTATCAACATTTATTACCAAGTAGAATTATTATTTCTTCTAGTTAATCTCATTATACAATTACACCCCGATTTACTGCATGTTTTCATGGATTGAATTTATTCGGTAAAAAATTTACCATTATGTTTTACTTACAAATACTAATATTTCTTTCTTCTAAGAAAATATGTTTCCTCGATAATACTTACCCAATCATGATACCGCTGTCTCCTGTGTTCGCATCCGTACAGATCGTGATTGCCTAAGGTTGTACATGCAGAGGTGCCCCAATATGAGCCCGGTGAGGTTTCCCTACCTTCGATATGGAACCTCATATTGCGCAGATTGTAAAAGTTGGCCCAGTGGTCAAAGGTTCGGCCACCATTTTGGATCACAGAATTATTGTAATGGGAACTCAAGAAGGCGAAATAAGACTAAGACATCCGCTGCCGCATTGAGCAAACACAGCAGGTGAAAGAATTCCTTAGTGAGTTTGTTGTTCCATATAGGCAAGGAATCCACCATTGTACAAATTTAATTCTCGTTCCAAGGGAAGGCATACTCCGTTTTCTTGAATATTGAGTTACAGACCTAGATGACCGAAATCTTTAAATTGTACGAGGTCTGAGATGTCCTTGTGGACGAGAAGGCTGAGAATGAAAAGGAAGGTAACAAGTGAAAACATGTATTGTTCCGAGATATATCTAGCCTGTTGAATTCATAGACTATGCTTTTTTTGTGTAGGTGAATCGCTTGGCTTTCTGGAAACTTGTGAATGGGGACGTGAAGTCACGCCACTTGCAAGTCCACATTGATTGTGTAACCCACCCCCCTCAATGGACAGCCTATAGAACCCGTTATTGCATTCCTTTCTGAATGTAAGAGCTTCAAAGATTGAATTGATTGAATGTGCATACGCTGTTGACCAAGTGCCCAGTACCGCGTTTGTAGCTTAAGGAACCCTGCACAAAGGAGAAGATGCGCTGAACGCGATACCGAGTCCACCGGAAACCATTTGTCGGGACAATATGTCGACATGGCAAATTTTCCCCATTCGGCAGCGAAAGACTTCAGTATTCCAAATAAAGGGATCTTTAATAATATGTGTGTGCGTGTGTGTTTGTGTGCATTGTGTGAAAATGATAACATTTGAGATAGGAAGGGTCTCGTGGAGAGAAGCGTTGGAGAAAATGACCGCCATACCTTTGCTTCTTTTCCAATTGGATTGGGAGAACTGTGGTTTTCGACGGTTGTACATTCGATAGGACTGCTTCCCAGCGGTCTGTGCTCTAGGAACTGCAACCTATTGGTGATTGCCTTGCAAATCCCTCCTCTGTAACTGATACTGAAAGGCTGGAAAGAATATATCATTGGTGACTTGTTGCGAAATCCGTCAACCTGACCATTAAATGATATTGGTTGCGAACGTTGCTTGACATATGATGATCTTTTAGAACGTTGGAGGTAGAGAACATTGCCTCTCGTTTCACCATTTGTAAGTTCATAAGTACCGTTGGTCATAGTATGTTGGGCCTCTATGTTTACGAAGTGGGCCATTCTATAAACAGGCTTGCAGGCATGTCCGGTAAGATTTGGGGTAGGAGAACGCAAAATGTATTCCGCCTATTGAAATATCGCTATAGAAATTAGACGCAAGGTTGATCACACGGTCACAACGTTTACGAATCAACTGATCGATATCCAAATCAAAAACTGGTGTTTGGGGCTTGTAGAACCGCCGACAACAGTTCGAGGGAAGGCGTCTGGGACAAAAAGGGTCGGTAGTCGCTAGGGACTTGTAAATGACCACGTAAGCAACCCAAAATGTTAGCACTTGTCAGATTGTGTAAGCAATGGAAAGTAGATTTTCCCGTAGTCAGTTATCACCTGATGTCAGAACTGTAGACCAGACAGTTATTTGAGAGGAATAAGGACATAACTACGATGCAAGTGGGCGGAAAACTTCTCAAGTCCAAACCTCTAAGGCTGAGTTTTTACTCGTCATAATAAGATCTCACAACAACGAGGGAACTTAAGAGTCAGTTTTCGTCGTGTTTTTGTGGATTAAAGTAGTGAAACCCATGTCTCTTGCACACACACACACACACACACACACACACACACACACACACACACACACAAGTAGTGTGGCACAGGTCTTGCTTTATGACCTTAGGAGTGTCAGTGCAGAGTTGTAGAAAATTCGATCGTCGCTATCAATACTTACAAAGTGGACGCTAAATAATCAATTCAGGTAAACAAGTTCCCTGTAGGGGAGCCTATGGTTGACTGCCTATACCAGTAAGATCACTGAAGTGGTACGTATAGTAACTACGAGTATGAAGTGGATGCTTTGAGTCAACCATGTATGACTTATCTGTTATACAGTTATATAAATGCGTGTTCTAATAATACACACAAAAAGTCATTGAATCGTCATTATTGATACTTACGAAGTAGACGTTAGAATTTCCATTATGAAACAATGCTACCTTAAAGAAAGGCCAATAACGTTCTATACAGGTAAAATCACCTAAGTGTCAAGTA
Source organism: Megalonaias nervosa (assembly GCA_016617855.1). NCBI lineage: Eukaryota > Metazoa > Mollusca > Bivalvia > Unionida > Unionidae > Megalonaias > Megalonaias nervosa. The sequence continues at coordinate 51,517 of JAECUM010008021.1, read as the reverse complement.
TATAAGTATAAAGTGGATGCTCAGACAAAAAAATATAGAAAACCTACCCATATGTATCCGAACGTAGCGGAAATTGTACAGCAATATAAAATTAGTTTTTCATCACACACCAGATCTGCACTTGTTAATATGGTTATTGCAATGTTTGTGAAGCCGGAAGAGTGATGACACATACAAGTTAGAAATTTTCTCATCTACGATAGAAAGAACAGAACAGTTGGAAATTTATAGATGGAGTATATTTCCTTTTGAAGTTACTCTTCCAACTTGTTTCATGCCACTGACGACTTCACGGAATTTGACGTCAATTCCGGTATCAAGAGGATATCTCTTAAGGCATTATGATCGGGTAACGTATTTGAAGAAGAAGCAACATGACAGCGCACAACACAGAATGATTTGTAAAAATGATATTTATAAGTTATCTTCGTCATCAAGTACATCAACTTTTGAGAAAACTATTGGTGAGTAAACATTGTCAACATCATTAAAACTCTAACTTTGAAGGAAAATATAGCAGAGCAAACTACCCCCCCCCCAACTAAAACAGGATTTAGCAGAGACTAAACAAAAATCCAGAATACTTGATTAAAAATAAAACTTACACGAAAAGTTGTACTAGCATTATAAAATTGAAATGATAGTTAGCAGGGACTAAAATAATCTAGACAAATTTAAGAGATGTTAAAACTCCCCAAAAATTCTTTTTTTTTCAACAAAAGCATTTTAATTAATCTTTTGTTTGTATTAAAAATGAACAAAATACAAAAATTAAAATATACATAAATGTAAACAAAACAGTCAAAAAATAGTCCAAACAAAAACCATAAAATTTAGAAATTAAAAAAGTGCTAACATTGTTTACAACTTAAAAATGGTAAAGTTTTGAAATAAGTAAATTGTTTTTAGAAACTAACCACATTCAAATGCAAATTTCAAAACATTCAACTGATCTTAGATAGAAAATGTCAAGCAAGCTAAAATAAATCTTAAAAAATGTTTTAAAAGATATAAAAAGAAATTCCAAATTCAATTTAAAAGATTTCCAAAAGTATTTCAGCAAACAAATATAATCTAACAAACCTAAAAGTATTTTAAAGATGGTTACTTAATAAATAAAGAAAAACAAAACAAAAAATTTGCAAAAGCAATTATACAAAATGTATTAGAAAAAAAAAATCGAATGTAAAAATACAAAAAATAATAAACTGAAAACCAAACAACATATTCATAAATCTCACAAATTTCAAAAGAACCAAAATGAACAAAAAAATCCAAAATATTTAAAATTTTGTTTAAATACTTTAGTTTTAAATTTTAATTTTCTGATTTTATTTCAAAGCAGTTTCTTTAGCAAATATTTTTATCATAAGTTTGCCTTTCCTATTTTTGTTATAGGTATTGATTGAGGGTGGGGCATTTATTTTATTTTATTTTTAATTTTGCCTGCATTTATTTTGTCCTTAACGTTTATTTATACTTTTTATTGTTTCAGTGTAAAAAGTTGATTTTAATTTTGCACATTAATTTTCCAAAGGACAAGGTCCAATAAGAGCCAATTTAAGCCTCTGAATGAGTGATCAATTAAAGTAATGATAAGACTGTTTGTTATGGTTATACCATATCTACTATATATCAACTACAACATATGTACACATGATACAATGAAACAATGTGAAATTAACAGTTAATTTTGTTCATAACTATGCCTGTGTTCAATCAAAAACGCAAACTTTGCCAGGTTTCTGCCTCTCTGAAGTCCTTAAAAGCTAACAGCGCATTGAAGAACACATTTGATTCTTTTTTACTTAAGATACTTTTTGTAACCATTTAACACATATACAAATTGTATACATGTTCTCACTTGTACTCATCACTAATAAGCAGAAAAATGAAAACAAAATGTGTACCTTTGACCATCTGCCAATTCCACTGCAATACAATTTTAGCATGTCACTTCACTATAAAACAAAATCCCATTTTATGTTTCTTTAAATAAAATTGATGTTCAAATGCTGATTGCTATTTGTTTAGACAATTGTATATTTTGCTTTTTCTGTTTCTGGTTGCATTTTGAGGTGTTCTTTAGCATAAATCAGAATATCTGGAGGGGCCAAATAAAGAAGAGGTCCATCGCGGAAAAAGGTTCACCGCAATAAAAAAAGCAACCAATGACACTATTTCTAACTAAAATGGTCAGTAAAAAAGTCTATGCTCTTAAAATAAATAACAGAAAAGAGTGAAGACAACAAGTTTTGTAAAATTTAACAAATAATTTATTTCCTAGAATACAAAGTAAAAAATGACAAAAAAGAACTTATGGTATTGTGAATTAAATCCAAAATAATCCAAGAATTAAAGACACAAGTCCTAGTAATAAAAAGCCCCAAATAAAATTCAGTTCAAGTCCCAAAGAGATCCAAACTGAAGGCGATGATGTGTCTGTTATAGCCTATGAAGTACTGATGTGTCAAGAGTCTCTTGTTGAATCACAGAAATAATATTCCAGATTTGAATTCAGTATAAATTCCAGTGAATGTCTTATCCAAGAATTTTATCAGAGCACTTTTGTATTTCCAGAGAAATTAATCACTTGAATTCAATAATCTGAAGAAAATCAAATTCAGCCCAAACTTGTCACATCATAATACAACTTAAAGTGCTAAATGTTAAAGCACAACTGGTAAAATCCCTAACAGTCACAAGATAATATAGTTCTCTGCCTGACCTCAGGTCACAATTAGTATTTTCTAAAAACAACCATTACCTAATGGAAAATAACCTTCTAGAATGATTTAATGAGACTTGTTTATTTACAACACAATAGCCTATAAAATTACCTCTGGAATCTCCAAAACCCTGACCCAAATCAACATATTTACTCCTTCTTGTTTACCTGAATAATAATTCTGTTAACAAGCTTATACACATAGAGAACAATGAAGCTATTATTAGTTGTTTACACAAATGAAATAAAAAAGTCAATCAGATCAAGCAGAAATGAACTCAATTTTGGATAAGGTCAAGTCCAGCAAAAAATGTTACAATAACATGTAATGAAAATTTTTTTTTCAAACTAACTGACAAACAATTAAATATACATAACAAAATGGAAAGATGGTAAGATAAAATCTGTGTATTTTTTCATTACCTGTTCATATTAAGTTGCATTTAGTTTTTATATTCTATTCTTCTATGGTTTCAAATATATTTGCACTCAGGCAAACATGATCGTTATATAACCTGAATCACACCCATACATTAAATTTATGAAATCAGCACTGACTCCATCAACAGAATGTTCATTAATATCATGAATATATCAAAACTGATACCTCTGATCTATAACAAAACCGTACTATACAGAAAACAAGTGTGTCATGTGCTGTATGCCTTACAGTTCATGTACTCTCTCTTTCTTCCCCTGGCATAAAAATCGGTAAAAATTTTGTGATTATTGATCAATACATATACAAGGAATCATTTTATCAAATTGTTGTTGTTGCTGTAGGATTTAACACCATATTTCAGCACAAGATAAGCTATACATGGAGGCCAGTATAAATGGTGGAGGAAGAACCCGGGAAAACACCAGAAAGAACCACCAACCCACGAAAAGTTACTGGCAAGCTTTCTCACATACCCACAATGGCCAAGCCCAAGATTCGAACATATGAATAGGTGAGACAGCAGTGATCCGTTAACGGTGAGTGCTTTAGACCACTTGGCCTCTCAAGGCCCCTATCAAATTGGTAATAAAATAAAATATAATGTAAGTCTTCCCCCACAGATCCATACACAAAGCTGCATTCATCACTGATGCTCTGAACATCAGTTTTTTATTCTTAATTATACATTGTAGCAACATACAGCTATTGCTATTATACAAGTGATCTGTGCAGCTTTTGGTTGTTTATTTATGGTGAAGAAATACACAAATTGTTATTCTGTAGCAATTAAATCAAGATCTTGATATACTTTGTCATTGTTAAATACAGACATAAGCCTAACATTTTAAAAGAAAATAAAAACAGGTGTCATAGGTAATGAACTGTACTTAACATAAATATATACATCATTTAGACAATGTTTCAAAACAAAAAAAGAACTTATGTCTACAAACTATCATATACTATTAGGCATACTGTGTGCTAATACAGAAATTTAGATGTCTCTTTTTGGCAATCAGCTTCATAGGGGCATGTTAGCCATACTGTCTATAATCCATGAAAATAGACTCCACAACAAAGGATAAAACCGATGGCTTTTCAAGTCGATTTTCATTATTAAAAGTGATCCTGGGCAAAATTTAAAATATATTTTGGAAGAGAGAGGGACCTCTTTTATCTATATGTTTTCATAAGAATCTGACTGGGGGCAAAATCAGCTGTTATCAAACCTTGTCCTTGTCAAAAATATTTCGTTGTTTTGGAGTACAAATTTTCATTTTCTTTTCGGCTAAATTTGTTTTAAAATACATTCTTTATTATGTTGCAATCATATTTTTTTTTAAAAAAAAAATGATTTTCTTATATGTGTGTTTGTGTTTGTTCTGGGGATTTTTAACGTAGCTTTAACAATTTTTCAGTCATATCACTACGATGTCTGCATTGTGGCAGTTTATAGTGATGTTTAGCACCGGGGCATCATGCCGCTAACATGTAGCATGATGTCCCTCCCAGTCATATTATCCTGACAGCAGGCAGACCAGTCTTAACACTAACCTCTTAATGCTGAGCGCCTAGTGAGGCAGCTGTTAGTGATTTTCTCACATGTAATTTTTTACTTTCTAATTTATTATTGGAAATTTAAAAAAAATATTTGTCAAATTCAGTAATATTTTACTACTTTTAATTATTTTAACAAAATTTGCAACTTAAAATTGTTGACTTCCAATTTTGATATCTTCAACTGCTTCAGAATTATTTACCTTATCGTTTCAGTACGAAAGTGTTTTTGTTTCATTATATCCTTCTTAAACCTGTGCTAGAAATGTTTGTTCAAGTTTGTCTTTATCTTTGAAGTCTGAAATTCATAATTTGGTAATATCTTATTTGCTTCAAATTGTGTTGTTTCTTCAATTAATACTTTCAAAATTATTTAATGGCTGCTTTTACTTAAATTGATGTAAATAGTGAATCTTTTATTTTACTTTTAATTTGTGTATGTTTATAATATTGTTGCTTTTAATAAAAGAATGTTTTAAAAAACCAATTATTTTATAATTTAAAATTTTTAAAAAGTACTTGAGATTATATTTTGGCTTATTAATTTTCTTAATTTTTACAATTAGTTATAATTGTTTTGTTTAAATTTCTGAACTTTTAGATCAATTAAATTTATCTTGCTTCAACTTTGTACCTTGTAATTGGTTTCTTATAAATCTAGATTTTTTTTAAATGTGCTGGCTTTTTCAATTGTTTTTATTACCATTTTCGCCAATTTTGTTGTGATAACTTTTTTAGTCAGTGCAAAATTTCATCTTCTGTTTCAGAACTTTAGTATTACTTTAATCAGGCTACTTCTTTTAACATAATCTTTTCTAATTTATGTCTCACTAAATTTCCTTTCATTTTCGGACTCTTAGTATTACTTGATTTAAAAAATCCAAAAATGTTAAGTCAGTTAAAGATATAAAATCCCTATATGATCAGCTGTTCTATTTTCACTTTCAAAAGTTCAAGGATGATTTAAGACAAGTTTCTTGGGACATAATTAAAATTTATTAGAGTATAAATGATGTTTGATTAATATTTAATAAAATCCCATTACATATAACTGATCAGCACTTACCATAAAATGTAGAATGTAATGATAATATCTTATCATCCATGCTTACCAGGAATTTCCGACATGAGAAAGCAAGTGAAAAGTAACTATCACAAGGATTGTGCAATTTACAGGTCTTTTAGAATAAGGTTCTTGTACAAATCAGATGTATAGAAAGAGATTATTTAGAGACTGTCCAACAGTTGTCAAAGGGACCAGGTTAGATGTGGAAAATTTTTAAAGATTTTCTACTTTATAGAAGTCGCTATTATGTACTAACATTCTTACTCCTGTTATGTGTAGACTCGTACAAATGTAACAGAAGAAAAGAGTGAAGTCAACAAGCTTTGTATATTTTAACAAAATAATTTATTTCCCTACAAAACAATGCAAAAATTGGTAAATAGGACTTACAGTTTGTGAATATAATCCAAAATTTGATCCTAAGAATGAAAACACAAGCCCTATCACTAAATAGTTCAATTAGAATCCAGGTTCAAATCTCGACGATGTACAAATATGGAAGGCGATGACGTCAGATGTGGTCCAATGTATGAATATCAACAATTCCTCAATTAAATCACAGTTTTTGTTTCCGAAAAATTCCAGAATAAATTTCCATGAATATCTTTCAGAATTTTTTATAAGAAAGTCAACTTGTTGAGTTTCCAGGAGAATAAATTATTAAATCCAAAAAATCAGATGAAACACAAACAAAACAATCTGGCAACAAATAAAAATAACACCTTGTTCCTTCAAGATGTTAAAATGACTCTGCCAGAAGAATATTAAGAATGCGTATTTAAACCCCAAAAACATCAAGTCTCGTGAGATGGGTCATGTGGTCTCTTACTACAAGAAATCCATCATGTACGCCAGCGTAACCCCACTTAAAAACCAATCATAAATAAACGTTGCTTACACATGGTGATCATGCAAGGAAAGTATGGCCCTGATACTGACCAATCATTTTAACTGCCTGTTTACGTTCTTGCCAGCCCAAGATGAACTAGGTTAATTAAAAATAATTCTCATGTAACACTTTTACGTCTTAAATAAATAACATTTAGTAAAAGAAAATATCTAATTACTGAAAAAGAATTTTGAATCCTTTCAATAATCATTACAATAAAATGTAATGAAACAAAAATAAAAAAGAATTTTAAAACTAACACACAAGCAATTTAATTACATATATGTAACACTCCTGATAGGGATATTGACTTTACTATATTTGCAAATAGTCATATTGATTTCTTCTGTAGTAAAAAGGTTAGATATTGGTAGGAAACTTGATTAACCAATATCAGATATTAAACATATGTAAAACAACCCTTTCTTTTCAACACTAAATATTACTGAGGATTTTACCAGAAAAGAAAATATAAAAACATCTCAATCAAAGGTTATTATTTTTGATGACTTGTCAGTGAAACTCTTAAAGCTGTCAATAGATTTCATTACTGAAACATGGACTTAAATTGTCCACAGGAACGATACTTCTTAAGACAAATGAATAAAACAAAAAGTTACCCCCCTTTTAAGTCAGGAGACAAATCAAGTGAGACAATTATAGACCTGTGCCTGTTCTATCTATTGTCATCCAAACTCTAGAAAGACATGTTTTCTATTGATTTAAGGATGTTTTACTAAGAAATAATTTTATTACCCTATGTCAATCAGGCTTCCATCCAAAACATTCCTGCAAGATACTGCAGCACTCACTGATTTATCTCTGGTTCATAAATATTGGTGATGGGACATAAACTGCAGATTTATTCTTAGACCAACGTAATAGCCTTTCATGCTAATAATCATAAAGTTTACTACATAAATTCTCAGCATATAATGCCATCAAACCCTCACTGCCATCTATGGGTTTCATCCATTTTCAACAGCAGAATGCAAACTGAGAGTTAGAGAGGTACTTTTTCTGATTTTAAGGACATTTGCACAGGAGTACCACCTGATGAATTTTAACCCATTCTTCTTCATTTTATATATCAATGATTTTACAAAGTGTCTGAAGCAATATTTGGAGTCTATATATGCAGATGATACATCTTGATAAGTTACTGCAATTAAACCAAATAAAAATTGTACTATTGTTATGCATGTTTAATTTACATCATGTGCTTGACCTTTGTGACTAAGGGTAGAGTTTTCACCTACCTGACGATTGTAATGTTGTATTTTTTTAAAAATGTTTACTTTCAGCTCAAGACCTAGCCTTGATTATGACCTCAGAATGCTCTCTGAGTGAACTTTTTGTTTTGATATCAGTCTGTGGAGTCACTTTTAGTTGTGTTCAGATATAATTTGAGAGCAATCATTTATATAAAGTATTCAATGTAATTAAAAAGTGGTCATTGACATTTTGGACTAAAACAGTGTTTTGGAATTATTGAGGACTCAATAAAAAAAAATTCTGGATTATATCACTGTGATACGACAAGACTATTGGTACATCAGCACATTAAAGGTTATTATAATTCATTTGGAACATTATATACTTTTTAACTTGCGATAAAAACATTTAGGATTATTTGGGATTTAATTGAAATAATGTGTCTTTTGAATTTTCACTTTGTATTCTTGGGAAATAAATTTGCTATTTTATCAAACTTGTTAAATAGTTTAAGATGATAAAGTTTTAACTCTAAGAAATTGATATAGGGCAAAACTTTAAACTGTTAAATATCCTAAACTTCTATGTATCTTTTTGACTTACATGTAGTACTTTATCCTGATCCATGCGCTTTGGAACAATTTTCACAAAATTATCTAACAAAATAGGAATAATGAAAGAGATTAGAGGTTTTATGTTGGATCAGTTGGTACTAACAGTGTATCATACAAATTTTCCATATTTTATCTACTGCTGTACCGTGTGGGAGAACCCCCTAATTCCTCTTAGATGCACAGACTCAACAGCTTACAGAAAGAACTGCCAGTGTGATCTTAAATGTCAATTTCTAAATCAACATATCATTTCAACACTTTTAGGTGGGTGCCCGTTAAGGATTACATTGTTTTTTTAACAAAAGCTATATTTCACAGTCTTAAATTGTTTAGCATCAGATTGTCTGTTGTTTTTAAGTCTGTAAGGAACATTAGAAAAAGAAGTTCACAGTAAAGTGAAACATTTATTTTTATATTTCAGATGTTCCGACAGTATTTTAAGAAATCTTTATGTTTCAAGGAACAGTTTGCAGAATGATTTTAAACAAGTACCTAATCTTTCAGTTTTTACGAAACTATGCCTCAGCATATTTTTCAAATAATCAATGCTGATTTTATGACCACATGTATGTAATAGCTATGATGCATCTGTGATAACAGTCTGCTGACCTAATATAAATTTTATTATCCTCTGCTATATTTGTATTCTTGCAAACAGTATTTAACTTCATGGATTTTTACTAATTACACATACATTTGCCTAAATGACAGGACCATAATGCAAACTAGCTGCTATCTAATTCTCATCCATTATTAAGATATAAATGTCACAGGATATACTTTATACAATATAATTAAGATATAAGATGATATCTTTGTAAATTTATGGTATCTTATAAATAATATTAAATGGTTTAATTTAATCCAGTTAATAACATATCTTATTAAAATGCATAAGATATCCTTTAAAGTTTACATGTTTGGCAAATGAACCAAAATAGTTTCCAACACAATGTAGTCATTAATTCTGTATGTAAGTCTAATAATTTGCTCAAATATTTAAACTTTCCTTTAAAGAAATAATTCTTTTAGCTAAATTCTTTATTTGGTATGATTTCATTAGTTGTCATGCATATGAAACGCAAAGTTGTACACCTCACGTGTCATGGCCATGGTTATCATTGCAATATAAATGATGACCAATGCACCAGTGGGTCCTCAACTTAATTGGATAGAAAATCAGTTTGCAATTAAAAAAAAGGAATAATACATATTAATCACATCAATTATGGCCATAAACAAAAAAAAGCAAAGAAATAAACTATTCCTGAATACTAAAACACTAAAACTAAGCTGATTTTAGACGTAATAATTCTGGACTGCCCCGGTGGTCTAAGTGGTTAGAGCGTCTGCCTCGTATTTGGGAAGTCACAGGTTCGAACCCTGGTCAAATCATACCAAAGATTTATCAAAATGGTACTAACAGAGAGCAGTGTGAATTGAAATCTTGACAGAATCACTTGAACTGGGCAGTATGGATGCCAACATCTAGGTGTATAATATCTTACTGGCATCAACATGCACAAGTATACTCGAGTTACAACAGGTTTCACATTTACTTCCAAATGTGAAAACTGTTATCTCATTATGTAATATATTTACCTTTTCACACTTCATTCAGTGCAATACCTAAGCTGCAGCAGGTTTATAATACAAAAAGGAAAAATCCAATTATTATTATTAATAACAATCACTGCAAAAGATCTATGGGTGCAACTAATAAAAAACGAATCATTAAATTTAAGCAAAATTTTGGACCACTTTGGTGGCCTTGGTGGTTAGATTGTCCGCCTCGGATACTGGAAGTTGTGGGTTCGAACCCCAACTGAATCAGACAAAAAAGACTTATAAAAAATGGTACTAGCTGCTGCCTTGCTGGGCGTTCAGTATTAAGAGGTTAGTGTTAGGACTGGTTGACCTGGTGTCAGGATAATGTGATTGGGTGGGTGGGACATAATGCTATATGTCTGTGGCATGATGTCTCAGTGCTAGACATCACTATAAACTGCTACATGGCAGACATCATAGCGAAATGACTACAATTGTTAAAGCTACATTAAAAATACAAAAAAACACAAACACAAACACAATTTCTTACAATAATAATGTTTATCTAAATGAATATATAGGCTGGACTTGCCTCATTTTCAAGATAGCAACAAATTAACAGATGATGGCATTGCATGGTTAAGTCAAAAGGATAACAAATATTTAGGCTGTGTGACCATCTTCTGTTGCGGGAGTGTGGCACTAACTGAGATGCAAACAATCATCAAGTTTGATTATTCTAGCCTGAACAGTTTAAGAAATAAACTTGTAAAGAAAATTTACATAAAGTAAATGGAGCTGGAAATATGGGTCACAGTAACACATTTTTGCAATGAGGGTTTTTTACCTGTCAAGATGCTTCCCTCACTAAATTTCATCATTCCAGGTATTAACCCCCTCCCCTGGGAGTATGTGCTACGAAACCCACTCCAAACTTTTGCATTAATCCTAGGAAGACAGAAAGGATGTGATAAAGAGAGGCAGTATACATACTTTTATATGTGCTGATGCTAACTCAACCATTTGAGCTGAACTTAAACCTTAAGACATATAGTTACTGTAGCTCATAAATTGCTGTGCCTCAAAGCTTTTGTCTTGCTCAACTACGAAAATGACCTTTAACCTTAGGACACAAACAGCTATATATCAGTTTGTCATAACAGCTGATTCCAAACTGAAATATCTTTAAAACAGTAATTCAGGACAAATGTTTTTGCAGGTTTCAAGGAAAACTGCTGTTGACAATGAATAATTATAAATGAACGTAATATTTAGAGGGATCTCAAATGGGTAATGAATACTGAATTTATGAAACAAGCTGAATGTGCAGCCTTTACCAAGCAAAAGATGCACATTATTCAACGAGTTTCATAAATTTAATATTAATTCATTACCCATTTGAGATTCTTTTTGTCACATAGTTTTTATTTCACTGGAAATTATTTATATTGAAAGAAGAATTAATAACTTCATTCATTCTGACAAGGTGCACCATTCATTTGTTGTACATAAAATATAGACCCAAACAAGTTGGACTTATAAAAGTAGATTGTACTTTTTAAATTTCCGTTCTCATTAAAATTCCTCACTCTTTTTAAGTAAAAAAACTGGACCAAATTGTGCAAATCCTCAGATTTTCCTAAGATGACTTCTCTGTTCTGTCATATCTATGATAGTGAGAATGGAGTATGTTATACAAATCCTGTATTTAGTGAGTGAGAAAAGACGATGTTATACAACTCCTGTATATAGTGAGTGAGAATGGAGGATATTAAATCTTGTATTTGGTGAGTGAGAATGGAGGATATAAAATCTTATATTTGGTGAGTAAGAATGGAGGATATTACACAAACTTCATTTGTAGTGAGTGACAACATAGGATATTTCTAAGAATCCTTAATATAAAGCAAAGTCTTGAGCACTTATTAGAAATACAGAAAGGTAGCACACTGACACACAGAAAATACTATCCATAACTTGAGATATTACCAGTAAATGGTTAGCCATTTAAAATATCTGAAACAGATCTTCCCCCAGCTGATTCATGTAATTTTCCCTCTTTTTCCATAGAAAGAGCAAAAAGCAAAATTTTATGTTGTACAATGAACTTTTTACCACTGTATCAATATATACACATAAGTGTGTGTGTGTGTTTCCATTTCATTTTTGCTATGTGCAGAATCAACATTTTCGTCTGTGAAGACCATCATCTTTAAAAATGATCACGTGATTGACACAAGACAAAATACTGATGAATAGGAATGATGCAATTTTGACAATCGTTTCTTGCTCTGTCCTTCCTCCCTTTTAAGATGTAATTTTGTGTCCCCTGATGAAGCATCGGGCAAGTGAGTGAAACCAATCTCACCATTCCCAAAGAATCCAAACAAAGGAGTTTTAGGAAAATGTTTTTTGAATATGCTGGATTCCACGTTTTCTTTCAGATGGAATGCTTTTCCTCGTGCAACACAGGCAAACATGAAGGCAAAGCTCTTCTCTTCAGGCAAGCCACAGCCCTTCAGTTTAAGAAATTTTTCCTCAATTTCCTGTGGTGTGTGGGTGCTGTGCTCAAGAACAATGGATGCACAGCGCAGGCTCTCTCCACAGAAAGCAACACAAGATACATAGATCAGATTTGAATCATCGTCCCTGAAAAATATGTTATACTTCATGTTACAGAAATGTATCTGACTTTAACTCATTGAATGTAGTGATGAAAAAAAAAGAATCCAAACTGCCATGTAATACTACACAACAGGACATGTAGGTAATAAATAACCTCGGTAAATCTGATAATAAGACCTTTGATTTTATTTTGGTGCCCTGTATTTTTTATGGATTAAAAAATGACTGCCAAAAACAAACTTGGGACTCTCCACACACCACTCTGACCATGACTCAGCGGTCATGACCCAGAATACCTTAGAAGTTTTACATGCCCTTTTCTTTCAAAGGCATGCACTGAGTTTTATTTCTAAATATTAAAAAATGTTACAGTAACTGTATTTAAGTAAAGTTGACCTCCATCACCTCCACAATGGTGGGCAGGTACTAAACTGAATCAAGAAAAAAGGGTGTTGGTCTATCACAACACATAAAAGGGTACTACAAATTTTTTCAACATGTGTAGCTTTCATTGTGACTTCACAGTGCACAACATTCTATCCAGTTTGGACCGGATCACACCTTTAGGGTGACCTCATCCAAAAATGCCCACATACTTTAACATTGTTTCTTGGGGCATGCAAATAATTACCTTCCAAAGGAATGTGGCTGTAAGTAGATCCAAATATATTGAATAATACCATTTATATGTATGTGTAACCAAATTCAAAAAAATGACACCCATTACTGAAATGATTGGCATGACTGTATAAGTTGTTTTCATTTTTATCTCATCATACATCAGTATCATTTGTCCATGCTAGGAATCTTTGCATCATAGTTGGTCAATTCTATTTGGCTTTTTGTTTTCTATATATGTGAAAATGTTTTTTACTTGCAGTAACAGCAGCCATATTTGATGGCAGTATGGCATCATTCGTATAAATCTGAAAGTAATTAAAGTAGGACACTTTTTGTGAAATCTGGTCAACATCTGTTGAGCAGTTATTTTGAAAAGTTATTAAACAGTTATCATATTTGATGATAGACTGGCATGATTTACATAAATTTAAAAACCCTTCATGCCTCTGTAAAATGTGTTCAAATTCTGTCAAGTAGTTTTTGAGAATTCATGAATAGTATTTTTAATTTTTAGCAATAACAGTCACACTTAAATGGTAAATTAATCTCATTTGCATGAATTTAAAAGTGCTTAAAACCAGAATGCTTTAAATTAAATTTGGCTAAATTATGCTTAGCAGTTCCTAAGAAGTCATTTAGTAATGTCAGGATGGTATATGTCAAATTTGGTCAATTTCCATTCAGCACTTTTGTTGAGGATTTTAAATTGTTTTATATTTTCAGTAAAGGTAGCCATATTTGATGGCAAATTGGCAAATTGGCAACATTTGCAAAAATTTTAAAGGTCTTCATACCAAATGCTTCCTGTAAACACTGGCCTAATTCTGCATAGTGGTTTTGAAGAAGTGCTAATGGTGTTTTGATCTTTATTAATGGAGATCACATCTGATAATTAATCAACATCATCTAGTTAATCTGAAAGAGTTCAATACGAAAATGGTAAAATTTTACTGAGGAGTTCCTGAGAAATAGTTTAAAGTTTTGATCGGAGGTTTGCATCATTTGTAAAAATTTTAAAGGTCTTCATGACAGGATGCTTCCTGCCAAATTTATGCGAAGTCTGTTAAGGTGTTTTTGTTTTAAAGTTTTTCTTACGCTGAGCAATGGTGGTCATATCTGAATTCTACAAAGCATTATTTTGTACAAGCCTTAAACTTTTTTTTTATGCCAGGATGCATTGTGCCAAGTTTGGTTGAAAATGGTCTGGCTCTTTTTGAAAAGTTGAAAATAGCAATTGTTGATGGACAGACAGGATTTTTTTTATTTTTGGTAATGGCAGCAATATTGGATTGCAAGTGGCATAATTTGTACACTGTTACAGAATAAGGCAAGAAAATAACTTGGTAATTTGGTAATGCCTTGGAACAATTTTGTGTAATTGATCCCATAGATGCGTAAAGCATTACTTAATTACGCAAAAACAATAAGAAAACAGAAAATGAGATAAATTCAACTTTTCAAACAAAAAAAATTTATACCATTTCTATGTAATAATTGAACATGCCAACCCCCAAGAGAGTTATATGGGTAACTTTAGCTAACGAAAGTTTGCCTTAAGGAATGCATTTAGAACTTACAGCATGCATCCTGTGATGTTGTCTCAGACTATTGGGTCAGTTTATATGCGGATCATGCACTTTTTAGTGTTACACCTATTCAGTTGGGGTGGGGTGGGGTGGGGTCGGCTTATACACAAATGGGTTTATACACGAGTATATACGATACATCAAGAGTTTATTGACAAACCCAGCCAATCAGATGTGGAATCATGGATCTTACTCATAACTCATCGAAGATCTTGCTGATTAAATCCTATTTACCAAGTTTGATCAAAATTGGATCAGAAACAGTCTCTAGCACAGTGACAATTTCAGCCAATCTTATGCACATTACTAATTAATGTGTCTGGTTCCTGTGTACTGTACAATGGAACTGATGTGAGATCTTGATATTAACAGAAATTTTAGGTCTGATTAAAGTCAGATCAGAAATCAAGGGGTCAAGCTAGACTTCAATTTTAGGAAGAAGTGACTTCTCTCTTTGGACCAAACAGATAGAAGTTTAACATTGGATTTAAGCAATATTTTATTTTCAAGTAGAAAAGTTTCGGACTTATTTTGGCCATATGACTCTAAAAGAGAATAACAAAAACCGCATTCTAACGAATTTTAACTGAGTAACCAGATTACATTATTGTAGTTGCAAGTTAGTAAAAATGCATAATCAACTACCCGTAATCAATTTTTTTTCAATACTTTCTAAAAGTTCACAATAATGACACTTTGAAAGATTTCTAAACGTGTCTGAAACAATCCCTGTACCATGTACATGAGGGCAAATGCACACGTCTTCAGATCATACTGTTTGTCCTAATTTCTTTGTTGCAAATAAAACATTACCATAACTATTCATACATAACCAGGCCCGGCCCTAAGATGTGTGAGGCCCAAGGCAGCATGTGGGGGCACAAGGCAGCAAACGATGAGCACAGGGCCCAAGCAAAAAAACTGCATTGGAGAGAAGCACGGGGCCCAAGGTGGTTGCCTCATTTGCCTTGCCTGTACATAACACACATAATGCATATGAACTAAACCCTTCTTTCCAACGAAATCAACACAGACATTTGAGTGCATCTAATTTTAAGAGGGATTTTCGTAATGTAACCACTCACTTTATATAGCTCCATTACAACAGTCCATTGACAGGATTGCACATTTATGGTTTATCATTTATTTATTTGTCTACGTACTTGTAGTAATTTTAGGCACTGGAGAAATAGCATCTGCTTCACTGTTTTTTTTTCATATTTTCACAAATACAAGTCAAGTCAGAAAACAACTTTGAGCTTACAGTGTAACTTACAGCGCTTCTCGCGAATTCCACAACATAGCATTCTCCCATATGACCTACATAATTGACCTACATAATTGCATCCTAAAGTTAAATCTTAAATAACATACTAGCTACGCTTTGCTTTCTATGAATTGTATATTTTTCTGAATATATCTGCCAGATGATTTACAAAAATATACAATCTAATAAACTGGTACTTTCACAACACAGCGATGTCTGCCTTTAATGTCGGTCGATGTACCTCTAAAAAAAATCACAGGGCAAAGTTGTTTTCACTTTCCTAACTGAAGAAGATGAAGTTTACATTTTTTAGGTGATTAGTTGCCCACTTTGCCTGGTGGTGTGATCCTTGAGAAAGACAGCTTCAGGAGTGGTGACAAGCTCTGTCAATCAGATGTAAGATTATATCATTAACATATGTGGAACTTGTCAATATCTAACTCCTCTAAGATCTTAATGATACAAGCATATATTTCAAAATTATAAAAATCAGATAAGAAATTTTACCCTGACTGTGGTAAAAAGTCAACCACTCAGATGAAAAATTATCTAAACTGTAAGTCTAAATCTTGCTCATTACTGAACCATTCCATGTTCCTTTTGATATTGCAAGTCTGATTGAAAATCTGATTGGAAATATGGCTTCCAGACAGCTAACAAGCACACTCGATCATTATTATGCATTTATCTCATAAATTAATGAACTTGTACATGATCCTGATAATATAAGCGTATATTCATAGTACCATCAAAACTGGATCAGAAATTTTACCTACAGAGTGGTAACAAGATTAGTCAATCTGATGCATGAATACCTCATTCAAACGTATGCAGCCATAATCATTACTGGATACATCCAAGGTCTTGATGGGGTGGGGTGGGGTGGGGTCGGCTTATACACAACAATTAACATGTTATAAAATTCCATACATCCAAGGTCTTGATGATACAAGCCGATACTTCATTAACATTGATTCAAACTGGATCAGAAATATAGGTGCCAGGGAGATAACAAGTTAATCAAACTATTTTTTTGTCCAGGATCTTGATGAAACAACTATACTGAATTTCCCCGTTTTATCAAAATCAAACTTGTCCAAGATCTTGATGAAATCATCATATTCCTAGTTTTATCAAAGTCAACTTGTCCAAGATCTTAATGAAATAACCATATTCCCAGTTTTATCAAAATTAACTTGTCCAAGATCTTGATGAAATAACCATATTCCCCGTTTTATCAAAGTCAAACTTGTGCAAGATCTTGATGATATAAGCATATTCCCCATTTTATTAAAGTCGAACTTGTCCATACTACTGATGATATATCAAAATTGGATTGGAAATTTTGGCCTGCAGAGTAGTAAGAAGCTAAACCTGTAAGATGCAAGATCATCTCAATAAAGTACAGTATCTCACTCATTATTAAACTTGCTTGAGGTCTTAATAATATAAGTATATATTACAAGGCTGATCAAATTCAGATCAGAAATAAAGCCACTAGAATGGTAACTTGGTCAGTCAATCGGATACAACATCACCACAATTAACATGTTATATAATTCCATACTGCAAGTCCAATTAAATTTGGATCATAAAAATGTACTTGAGAGTGGTAGCAAGCAATTGTTGATGGACAGAAAATAGATCCAGGCCATACCATAAGCTCACTTGGTCTTATGATTAGGTGAGCTAACAGAAACATTCAAAATTAAACGTGCCATATTATTGTTTCAGTTTGTGCAATTAAAATTCAGACCCCAACTGAGTCAAATGAAACAAATATTCCTGTGATTTCTTGTAAATTTACATCAATAAATATCTGAATATAACAAATTGCTACACATTTTAACTCTATGAATATATTTTTGTGGAAGCAATGTCATTATGAACTTTGAAACTTTCAATCTTTCCCCAAAGCACCATACATGATTCATCAAAACCAATCAAGATATTGCTATCACTAGTTGGAAATGCTCCCACTGTAAAGATATAGGCTTCCTAAACATAAATATTGCCAATAACACCAAAACTAGAATCCTGCATGACACTGTAAAGATATAGGATTCCTAAGCATAAATATTGCCAAGTACACCAAAACTAGAATCCTGCATGACACTGTAAAGCTATAGGATTCCTAAGCATAAATATTGCAAAGCAGACAAAACCTGGAATCCTGCACGACACTACAGAGTAGTTCAAGTGTTTAAATGACACTGTTGGATACCTTTTTTTTACCTAGATTGAAATTAAGAAAAATGAAGGAAAAAAAAATTCATTTTTCTCCCTTAATTCACAAATAGGTACCATCCAATTTTGGAAGATGGGTAAATTAGATGATATGGGGGTTGATGAATGTAGGCTAGGTGACAGATGCTGATAGTTTCAGAGCTGGGTTCAGTTCTCCAGTGGGCACAAATTACAACTCTCCAACAACAAATATGATAATATTCTCTCTCTCTCTCTCTCTCTCTCTCTCTCTCTCTCTATATATATATATACACACACACACACACAGTGGTCCCCCTCTTATACGGCCACCCCTTCTGCACCGGGAAAGTGGCCTTATAAGACGGGTGGCCTTTCCAGAGGGGGACTAAATTTTTTTATTCTTGTCATAATAATAGACTTATTTCAACTGAATAAACATTAATAGTTCTTATTCTTGACGCAAGCGTGATATGTGAGTGGGTATTGTTGTCATGCACATTGCAAAACCAGTCAAAAATGTCATTCAAATCTTGGTACATACATAATTCTCTTTCTATCTGCTCCATTTGTCCACTGCCTGCTGAATAATCTCCTTATCGGTTAAGACGTTTATTCGAGTCTTTTCGACATAAAATTGTTCTATTTGAGTCTTTTCTATATAAAATTGTTCTGCAAGTCTCCCCTCCCCACCCCACCCGATGTCACTGAGTAGAATAACCGACTTTCTTCTACAATAATACGTCTCCTTTTATATGATGTTAATTTTTGGTAATGATTTATTCGGATGTTGCTAACTGTATGCGATTTAATTATGCAGACGAAACTTTTGTAGAGTGGACGAAATGCCTTCTTCGTAAAGGAAGCAATAAATGTGTTGTCACATGATTTTTCGGTCTCTGTCTGGTACCCTGTTTTGTTCAAGGTTAATTTCTGTCTGTGTGTTAATAAACAAAATCTATTTTTGCCTATGCTGACCATGTTATGATCTTGACAATTACGTCTGGTTGCAATCATCAATGAGAAGAACCTGACAGATGTGTGAAGCCCAAAACTCTATCATAACATTGTTGAGCCCAAGCGTAGCTTTTATAGATAATGATACAATATTAATCTTAGTGTTACATGTACTTTAGCCAACACTTCTTTTAGTAATGGAAACCTGACATCGGGAGTCATGTATCGATGGTTGAGATAATCTGATTATTTACCTTACGTCACGATATGAATTAATTATTGGTTCAGGAGACATTTGAAAGAAAAAGTGGCCGCCTGTGAGGGGAACATTTTACATTTTTTTACTAATATGCTGGCTGCTGGTCGCGTTAGAGGGGTGGCCGTTCTTGAGGGTTTCTTTTGAACACAAACTCGTCAGTGCCAAGGGATTTTGGCCATAAGAAGCGGGTGACCACTGGTCAGGGGGGCCGTTCAAGAGGGGGACTTCTGTATTGAAATATTTTATTCAAAACTAACTTTTGTAAAAAAAAACCTCCCAACTTGAGAAAACTTCACTAAACTCCACATTCTTTTACTGAAACAATCATCTTATTAATTCTTTCATTTTCAATAGAATTAGGTAAGTTTAGAGTCCTTATTACATTTTAATTATTTTTTTCCTTTAAAATTTTTTTAATAATAATAAAACCAACTTACGAATCAATCATATCTCCACGTGATAGAACAGGAGAGATGTGACAGTCAATGTATCCGCCAGCAATAACTGCTCCTTCATAATTCTCTCGCAAAGTGTTGCCGATTTGCGGAGGACATCGGGGGTCATCACAAAAAAAGAGAATAGTTTTTACTACCTTGTCTTTTGGGATAAATGTTGTTATGTTTTTCTCAGTAATATCTGCACTTACTGTGAGAATGTCGACACCTTTAATGCGAGGAATACATAAGAAAGATATAAACTTTTCACCTTCAACTTCCTGAATTTTTTCCAAGTTTGAGCTGGTTCCTGAAAAATATATCCAAATAGATTTGAAACTTGTGCAAACTTTGTTGCAATGAATGCTTGGAAATTCACCTAGATGTTATCTGAAAAACAAATAAAACTTTTAACTGATTTTTATGTTGTTTCCAATTCTGGTTATTACCTCTACTTGAAAAGAACAAGTGGTTCACAGAACCTGCATGTGTCTCACTTAAGCCCATGTGATGAAATGTCCCTCTCCCCCAATATGACTTGCACAAACACAAAACTTCAACACTGACAATGACATTGACAAAAAAAAAATTAAAAACAAACTTTAATGTTGATGACTATAGTGCAAAAAAGACACCAATGTCTCACCACCATGCAGGTGGTACACAATCTACACATTCTTTAGATTAAGCACAACATGTGTAACAACAACATTAAAAATGACACTTTTGCAGGAAGTTTGAGAATGCAACACATTCTGTCTTAAAATGTTAAGAATACTTCTCATTACCACATGGTTGCAGTATGTATGAAGCGAACCAAAGGGTAAGTGATTTGAATAAGCAGAAGGGAGAAGAAAAAAAGCAACATCCATTTTATCATAAAATTCACCCAAGTTTTACACATTTTAAACATGTACAAGAACAAAGATACATGTAAGAGAAAGTGTTTCTTAAGTTACAACTGAGTTTATTGAGTTTGGATCTCACACAAATTTACTTGGGTTCTTATATATGTTATAAATTGACAACTGTTTATGCTGCCTTTGCATTATCATTAAGAAGATATGAAAACCAGGAAACAAGAGGTCCTGATATTGTTAACCTGTTTACTCATTTCACAAAGCAGGCTTATGGAGTAATGCAAATAATATAATGGATATAATTAAACCAGACACATTAAACAAATACTCACAGATGACCTGTATGATTGATATATGGATCTATCAACATATATGACAGATGTATGGAATCAATGTCTCAAGAAGTATGATTAATGTATGGTTCATCAACATGTATAATGCTCTATTAGACTGTTGCACAAAGAGGGACACTGATTCTTAGGTTCAAAACCATGTGTGTGTGTGTGACTGTCACACTAGAGTGACACAGATTTTTAGGTTCAAAACCATATATCCAGTCAATAATCACGAGATATTTCCAATTCCACAGTTCATGACAAATGTTTCAAGAACACAACCTAATGTGGTCCACTCCTCCCAGCCTGCCAAAAGTTCCCTCAAGAACCTCTATATCCCCATGGGCTAAATAGTCAGGCAAACACTCCCCCATTTTTTTCAACCTTACCACACTCAACACCATTACTATAATTCAGTCCCACTGGGTAAATGTTTCCCATCCATCAGTTTTATTTACTTGAATTTCTTCTTGAACCTGTGGTCTGTTGGTTCAAATCTTCAAAGAATGCCACTCATACAGCACCATGACCTGACACATTGTTTGCAGACAGATACAAATACACATAAAGCGCTTAATCCTTCAGTAATGTGTCAAGATGAAGTGAACAATCATCCTTTCGCCACTTTCAAATGAGAGTAATTTAGGGCCAAAATTAGAATCCTGTTCTCCATCTTTCTTAACTTGTAATAATTTGATTTTCTTTTGTGCTCTCACTCCAAATTCCAGTCTTCTATGTTTTTTCTAACTTTAGTTTTTTTTCTCCCTCTCCATCTTCCTTTTGTCTAATTCTCTTACCTGTTCCATTCTTTCCCTTTCTAGCCCTTTTCCTTCCTTTTCAGCCTGAGTTTCTGATTCTATCTTCTTCTCCACCTGTTTTTTTAATTCTATCTTTTACTCAAATGTTACCTTTCTTTTCTCAAATTTCCTTCTTTCCTGTTTTGATTGCCACTCAGTCTCTAACATTTCCCTTTCTATATCCCTCTTTTAACCTATGTTTTTTCTCTATGAGAATTCCCCCTCATAACCAAACAACCTGCCTAATCCATGAAATCATTAAGTGATGACATGATCAATACTGCTGATAAGATCAACAATCTCAAGTGCACTACCATATGAGATGTATAATTATGGAAACAAAATGCAAATCAACCATATCTTTCTTCTCTGACGGCAAAATAATAAAGGCTGAAATCATATCATATATACTTGTGTGTAAGTTGGGTCCAACTGACCCTGATCTGCCTCCACATAATGCACTGGAAGATAAAGAGCCAATGTAGCTTGCAGCTGAATCTGACAAGTATATCTTTAATGACACACAGTACAAGAAAAATAATAAATTCAGCACAATACAAAATGAGAACAAAATACACCACTCCCTTGATAACTTGCACCCTGATAACTCGCAAACCCGCTTATAACATGTTGTCAGTCGTGGATCCCATTTGTTTTTCACTAGAAAGTACCAAAGCTTTGTCCCCATTTGTTGAACACGAAGAAAATCATTATATAATTTGGTAACTGAAACTTTGATATCTTGCTCATTTTATCGTCAAAAACGGTTGATATGACATGGAAATTTGAATCAACATTATGGAATTATCCACTTTTAATAAGAAGTCATGTACTTTGTTAAAATTTCTTTCCAAACAACGTTCTTGGTACACTGTAAATAACAGTATGCAACAAAATTTTGATCAATGAAATTGTCACTAACGCCTACTTGAGGCAGCAATTTAATAAATAAGTACCAATTAAATAAGTTTTTTTATCAAGTGAAATGCATGTTTTAGTTATATCTTTTATTTTGATTTTAAGCTAAATGATCTTAAATACAATGTACTCAGTCAAATGTCAAAATGTCAATCAACCATAAGAGCCATGTCTGCAAGCATTTTTGTGAGAACCTAGTTAAGTGCAGACAGTGTTTTGATACCTAACTGGCGTAAATATTTGCTGCATTGTTGCACTGAATTAAAAGCTGACTTCCTTGTACTACCACATCAATTATGTCTTTTGTATCAAATAAAGGAGGTGGACTAATTTAAAAGTTAAAAGGCATGCAAATCTAACCTGTGTAAGCGCTAGAGGCCCTGGTCTAGTGTCAGGTCAACTCATTTCAAGCAATCAATCGAACACTGTTAAAAATTCTGGGTGAACATAATATAATTAAACTGCCTTGTATTAGCATACTTATTCACAAATGTGATCAACGATAGCAAGAAAACCAACAAAATGAATACCTGATGATGTACAATTCTGTTTCACAGATACATTTTATTGATGAAATGCTAGTTTCAAAGTTTATAGTTAATTTGTAATTCCTGAATTGGCAGTCAGAAATTTCCTCATATGAGAAGATTTTTCACTATTACTTGCAAAGAAATCATGGCATGAATATTTTATTATAGAACAATAAAAAAATACTGACTTTCGACAATGACAGCTGTTTCAAGAACTAAATGTTCCATTTTTTAAAAATAAAAGGAATCTTGTTCGATTGTGAATTTGAATCAATAAACTAGTCTGGTTCCCTGCTTGCTATGCTACTTGTGTTGCATTCCACAAGAGTAGAAAGCAAAGCAGGGAGCAGCTGGATCAGGTCACCAGACCACTCAACAACAACATAAAGTAGTGATGTAATACACAACATTTTACACGTGAAGGTTGTTGAAACTAGTTGGAATAATGTTAATGATTTCTCAGCGGTTGGACATCTTGAAAATAAAGGTAATTTTTACATAAAAACAAATAATTTGGTTAGAAGAAGCGCTTTATTGACAATTATTCCCAACGCAAGTTTAAAACTATTATTCAGCCATTAAACAGACCAGTTCACTTCCCCCTTCCCCCAGTTTTCTTGATGTTCATCGAGGATGGTATCATTTTACATTGTTATGGAGGTCCCTCTAAAACTCGTGCCCTCGCTTATAGTGCGGTCTATGTTTTTGGACCCCATTCTGATCGAGTTATTGAGGGAGAGGTGTACACAACTTACGATTGCATGCTGATACTTTTCCATTTTCATCTGATACTATTTGCTTTTAGCTACAGTACATATCAGTCTTTCTAACATGTGTACGCTTCAAAGTTTAACTCTGAAGGTGTAATTGAGTCAATTTTCTCTCTGAGAGCTATGGTTATACACCTCTCCCTCAATAACTCCTGTACAACGGGGTCCGAAACACAGACCGCATTATAAGGTGCGAGCTATTGAGGGACCTCCCCAAAGAAGTGATGGCAATCCCAGCTAGACATTGAGAAAACACTGGAGGGGGGGGGGAATTTACTGGACAGTTTAATGATTGAATACTTGTTTTATAATCACATTGAGAATAATTGTCAATAAAGAGTTTTTTATAATGAAGTTGTTCATTATTCTGTATAAATTACATTCATTTTCAAAATGCCCAACATTTGAAAGATCATTACAGTATTCCAACTGGTTCCAACAACCTTTACGTGTACGCCAAAACATTTGTGTGTTACATCACTGCTTTTTATTGTTGTTAATCATTCTGGTTCTCTGACTGGTGTACAATAACTGTGTTCAAAGCAGGGAATCACAAAGAATGGAACCAGACTAACTGCTGATATATCACCAAACAAGATTTCTTTTTTCAAAAACTAGTGACATTTATTTCGTGAAACAACTGTCTAAATCAAAACTCAAAATTTGTATTATTTGATTAGTAAAATATGCATGCTGTCATTTCATTGCAAGTAACAGTGAAACTTCTTTTAACCCTTTATGATATCTTCGAGTGCCAAATCAGGAACTCTCTGAAACTTGTTTATCCGCAATGATCCGTATCTGTTAACAACAGCTCATTGTTTTATGAAGCAGTCATTTCACTTGGTTGCCTTGCTCTCTTTGATCATATTTATGATCATGACTGAGTAGGTTAAATTAAGGTAGTTTCATTATATTATGTACTCAATAATATCTGTAACAGTATTCAACTGATCAATTCAAATGAGTTCACCCGACATGTGACCGGGGCCACTAGATTGTATGCATGTAGGATTTGCATGACTTTTAACTTTTCTTTTATTCCACCTCCTTTATTTGATACAAAAGATGTAATTAACATGATAATACAATGGAAGTCAACTTTTAATTCAGTTCAACAACAGAACAAATACTTCCTCAAGTCAAACATCAAAACACAGTCAGCACTTAATTGGATTCACAGAGAAATGCTTGCAGACACAGATGTTATGGTAGATTGATACGTTTTATGTTTAAATACATGAGGGCACATTGCATTTATGATTATTACACTTCAACTGAACTAAAAGATAGAACTAAAACACAAATTTCACTTGATAAAAAACTTATTTAATTGGTATTTATTTATTAAAGTGCTGCTTCTACGAGAGGTGACATTTTCATTGATCAAAATTTCATTGTATATCGTTATTTATGGTATACTAAGAATGTTGTTTGGAAAGAAAAATGTAAGAAAAAACTATAACTTCTTATTAAAAGTTGACAATTTCATAATATTGATTAAAATGTCCAGGTCCTATCTACCGTTTTGGAAGATAAAACGAGTGACATATCAAAGTTACAGTTACCAATTTTGAATGCAATTCTCTTCAAGTTCAAGAAATAAGGATCAATTTTTTGGCATTTTCGGTTAAAAAATGGGATCGTGTCCAACCATGTGTTATAAGTGGGTTTGTGATTTATTAGGGATTGAGTTATCGAAGGAGTGGTATACTTTGTTAACAATGACTTAATCTCTGCAACATATTAAAGTATCTAGTAAGCTACTAACGTCAGCTTACCAATAACTCCATCGCTGGCAACACCAATAAACTTGCACGTATTTGGAAGAAGAGACTGAACAAAGTCTCCAAATTCCAGTTTTTCAAATTTGGCAGCCCTCCTTGGGCGATTTGACTGAGATCTGGCAGGGACTCTGAACTGAAGTGTCGCGAGTTCAGACTGACAAAACATAAAAAGCATGGCTGGCTCTGAATACAGACTCTGAAATTACACAATGGTACAAATTAATTCATGTGTGATAAATCAATGCTTAATTTTGCACAAAAGTGTATCTCAGGGTTCAATACAATATGATAGTAGAATCACATATGTGTTGCAAAGTTCCAACATGTTCTGAAACAAGGGTGAAAAATTCATCAGTTTTCTGTCTAACATATTTACTTGTACTATTTTTTAAAATAAAATGATCATAAAAAAGTCCAATCAAGAGTCTCTGAAAGGGGTGACAACCTAATAGTCAAAATTAATTTGCTCAAATTCACAAGAAGTCTGTACTGTACATTGCAGCTCTTTATTCTTTTCAAATACTCAGCAATGAAATGACCACTCCGGTGGCCTAAGTGGTTAGAGCGTCCACCTCGGATGCGGGTTCAAACCCTGGCCAAGTCATACCAAAAACTTACAAAAATGGTACTAGCAGCTGCCTCGCTTGGTGCTCAGCATTATGGGGTTAGTGTTAGAACTTGTCGGCCCAGCGTCAGGATAATGTGACTGGGTGGGACATGATGCCACATGTCTGCGGCATGATGTCCCAATGCTTGACACCACTATAAACTGCCACACAGCAGATATCTTAGCGATATGACTGAAGAATTGTTAAAGCTACATTAAAAATCCAAATCACACACACACAATAAAATCATCTCATGACATTATTGAGAAACTCTAACACACCAGATGTGGTAACAAAAAATAAGATAAAATGTTCACAAGATAAGTGCAGTACACAAATCTTTCGTCATTACTTAACTTGTATCGTTCCAAATATCCTTCCAAAAGGCTTTAATAAGCATATATTTGTGCTTGTTTGTGCTATCATGAACAAAAATAACCACAGAAAAAATTCCAGAGTAAACAAAAAAGTGTGAGAGAACTGACTATCAACATATTTATTGAAAAACAAATAAACTGTAAATAATCTTGTCAAATATATTTGTATACGTTTCAATCTACTGTGTAAATAATAAGCTCAATGAAGACAAAAAAAGCAAGCTGCAAACACCAATACAACTCCAACTGTACGTCAAGGAGAAGAAGTATGCATACAAAGATTGATGGAGGTTAGAGTTGCATCATTTTATTTTAGCATAAACAAAGAAGTTATAGTGACAACCTCATTTCAATATGACCGTCTATTCAAAAAGAAGCCTACTGTTTAATTTTTTTCTGATTACTTTGGAACTACCATCCTTACAGTCATGCTACCATTGTGGTAGGATGATTAGCATTTTTCCTTTAGGCAAAGTATGATTTGTAAAAAATATTTTGAATGGCATAAAAAAAAATAGATGAATATTTATATTGCACCCTGTGAATTCAAATATTTTTTTACGTTTCTGTGCAACTATTCCCATTCAGAAATGTGTATATGGATTGCACTGTGTTTATCCATTTATGACGTTATTCATTACACAATACTCGTATCTAGAGTTTTCATGGTAAATTAAACAGTACCCATTTTCATGCAAGTCCTAACAACCTATATTTGTGTTAATACATGTATTCTGTGATAAAAACACTGTGTTTGATGCAGGAAAAGTTTTGATTAAAGTTGCATTTCCCTTTTCCATAAGTTTGATTTTTAACACCCAAGTGATATTTCCCAAGTTTTCTGCCAGTGTAAATGAACTGATAAACTCTTGGCTTGTATATGATGCAATCACTTGTTTTCTAGCTGACAGTCCTTTTGATCAAGCCACAAATTTTGTACAGGTATATGTTCAGACCCATGTAGAGTTCTACATCTTCCAGTGAATGTTTGACCATAATCCCTTTTAACCTTTTAGAGGCAGAAACCTCTTTATTTTCCCATGTGACAACCTTTTGAAAGAGCCACAGGTCTGATACTTGCTCAATACCAAGTAATAGTGGGTGATTATCTGAACTCCCTGTGATCTTGCTACACAGCTGACACATGTTCATTTGCATCCTTTAATAGATTTCACGTACTGTATATCAAAGCATTACTCATAGAACCCAAGCTTAGTCTCTACATAAGCACCCACATGACCGTGAAGTCAAGGAAATGTAGTCGGATGAGATTCATGATGACTAGACCATGATGATTTACAATGACTAGACAAAGATGGAGGACTTCAGAACTTTATTAGACAATGAGGAAGAATTCTTGGACTTTGTACAAGATGACATTAGATAGTGACATTTATAAGATAGTGTGAATAAAAATATGGGGATTTAACTTTACTTGTTAATTTGTAAGACATGTGGAACTAACTATTACAGGATATTGTGAATTGGATCATTCTGAACTATTTTATACAGGTATGTGACCTATAATTGAATTCATGGACTTATCACATAAATGGATTATGGATTTTACTGGATTTAATTAGGACATATTGTAAGTTGTCAATCTATTTGTGACATGTTCCACTGAATAATATAATTGTATGTTGCATTGGTTCTGTCATTATCTATCTATTTACCTATCTATCAATCCACCCATCCATCCAATCGGGTTTGTTTATTTTTCCAAAGTGCTACTCTGACTTACTGACTATAAATCACCCCTTCAGATAGATCTGGCTTACAAAATACTTACAAAGGTCAAAGAGAAATTGGCCTTCTGTAGCCCTAAAAAGTGGGCTGACTTACAGTCTAATCAACTTTATAAGCAAGTACATTCGGTATGCTAAATTTCTCCAATATTTACAAAAAGTACTTAAATATACTTGTAGGATTCATCATGCAAAGTACATCACATAGGAGTGAATAATCTAGTAAAAGGTTACCTTTCTGATGCAATAAGTATACAAGTACCTTAAAAAAATCCTGAATCTGATTTATCAAGGTCTGGGTATCTTCTTCATCCCCTACTTCAACTGACAGCCACTTAAGAAGATTTCTCTGTTGTCTTTTTTCTTTGATCACATGCACAGCAGAACACCAGCATTTGCAAACTCTGTGGAAGAAACAAATGTTGTGTGAAATATTTTCTGAGCAAAGATTAGAATAAGGTATTGCTGGCTATCTTGCATGACAATATGTACTGTGATAATTATGATACGATATGTATAACAATAGTACTGCATACATAGATAACAAAATATGCAAGCAAGTCCATGTTTGAAAAACATCACTTGACTTGTATCATTACAGAAATCTATTCCTGGATAAGCAAAATTACTGAATGAAAAAAGTCAAACATTTTTTACTTGTCTCTTTTATATGTTCACTGAACAATGCTCAGATCCGCAAAAATGAGTTAAACAAATTTTCAGGACAGTTTGATGAACAATAAACAAGATTTTCAAATAAGCCACTGCAATAGCCATACTGGATTCAAGATCAGAACCATTATCATTTGGACAAACTAAATACCATGTTAACCTTTTGGTGAAAACCGACACCATTCTGAATCAACTAGATATGATAATTAGTCATCTGGGGGAAACACTTTGTTTCAAGAGAGCCAACATTGTGATTGCAATGGATGTCAGAATTGCACCATTATGTAATATATATTATGTTTAATTTAAAAGTAAAATAAGAACCTACCCTAATTTTTAAAACCAGTGCAACAGGAAATAGACATTTTTTTTGGCCAAGTATTCTTAATTTCCCTAATATATAACAAGACTCAAAATTTCAAATTCATTTCTTTCTTTTATTTGAATAAATTATACACTTTGTTTCTTCTTTTCACCACATATATTGCTTTCTGCATCAAAATAATTAAAGCTCCAAGATTCTCCACTTCTTTGTGAACTCATTTTGGTGTCTTTCAAGACTGTATTTTTCAGCTATTTAGCATGGAGTCTTCACCCATACATCTCCACTTTTCTTTGGCTTTATGTTGTATTTCTGATACAATTTAGACAGCATACCTGCAAAATATATATGTAATTACATAATTCTAGTTCCATGAATTCACTCAACATCTGATCAAGATCAGGTGAAATGAACTAAATAATGAGTAAGTATATCCAATAGAAATGAAGGAATACTTTTTATACATATCTTTTCAAATGTGGTAAAATGGGAAAATCTACTCTTTTTATTAACTGGAAAGACAGAAAAGAGAAATGATAAATTCAAAGGGCAGCACCAATTTATGTCAAGTTTTACTGATCAAACAATGTTTCATTTGCTCAAAGCAAACTATGTAAACAAAACAACTAATAAATCATATGTAACTTTCATTCCACATCACAATTTAATGTGCAATTGCAACTACAACTAATACTACCACTATAAAAACAAACACATTACACCCCTTCAAATCTCACAAATTGGTAACCAAGTAGATCTTAACCAAAAGTCTGCAAATTTGTAAAACTTACCATCAGATCCAGCAATTTTCACCCAAGGCTGAAGTCTTCTATTCACTGTTAAAACTTCATCCCTCATTTCTTAATATCTTTCTTTGGAGAAACCACTCTGATGCTATCAGAATTGAATTCACTGACACTATTGGTGACAACAATCTCTGATCTTCATACCCAGGTAGACTTGGGGCTAACTGAGTGCTGGGAAATTTAAATTTTTGTTTAAGGTGATGTGTTCATTTTCCACAAGAGGTTCTGAACTTAAAATGTAATATGTGTAACTACTTTGGTTGGAAATGACTGAAATTTATAAAACACACACTACCAATAGACTCAACATCACTGGCCAATTACATGACCAGGCCAGTGTAGAAGAAACCCACATCAAAACTTGAGTACCAGCAGTCAGACAAGCCAGGTACAAAAGATAAGAGTTAGAATAATTATCCCGGATTACTGTAACCAAACACCCAAGAAGAAGTAACAACTGGAAGTCATTTTATTAATAGCCATTTTTAATTTACTTAATTATTCTGTTATTTAACAGATTAATTTTATACGGACAGTGGGAAAATTCAAGACCAAAGCATAATGTTGGGTTCTAAAGCATCAGGGTTTAAATGACAATGTAGCTGAACTGCTGTAATAAAAGGCACTGGGGAAAACACTGCCATCATCAATGCAACGACTTTATTCAGCCATTCATGATGAGATTCTGCTTTCGATATGACATGCTAAAGTCTTCAGTTTGGATGGGAGAGGGTCAAAGAGTCAGTACATCTTTGATAAATATTCTTTTATTTTCTTCTTAATTTCCAGAAAAGAAAACATTGCTGATAGACTCTTTTAAGTCACCTATAGTAAATGTCTTACTGGTGATATACGTGTTCAGTACTGATTATTTATGTAATGAGTGTTGTCTTTTAGAATCTGATTACAGATATCTTTAAATGATGATTATTCACTTTATTTGGATCCTCAAACAGCCATATTCTTTTGGAAAGTCATATTTACACACCCCACGAAACACATACAGCAAAAATAACTGTTAAACTACTTGGATAATTTTGGACAAGGTGACCCTAAAGGTTTGATCCAGTACAAAATGGACTGAATGTCACATGCTGCAATATCACAATGAAATCAATGCATGTTGGAAAGAAAATGTGTATTACCCTAAAGTGTGATGGTTAGACGTGACACAGATAAGACGTGACATTGTATTGATTTTTGCTTTGTTACTCGCCTATATTTTTGTATACTGGATATTTTAAAATTCAGTTGAATAAAGAAATAAATGTACACATCAAAATTGTGTTTAATTGGGTAAAACACAAAATCAGCACTTCAGGGTCCATGCATTCATCAATTAAATTGTGTAATACACCTGATAAAATAATTGCAGAATCTGATGGTTTAGAATACTATATATATACCATATATATTTGGACAATGTATTTGTTGGGACATCATAAATTAAGTTTTAAAGTCAATTTTTGTGCACTGTATATTTTGAGACACATTGCATTTCTTCTGAGCCCAAAGTTGCAGGACACCTTTTAAATCATTCAAAAATTGTATCTCAGAAAATGCACTCAAACTTAAATTTTATTAAAAAAATATTAAGCTGTATGATTGAGATAAAACTCTTTAATCCACTGCAGGAGCATCTCATTAACCCAATCCTTCTCCTGCACACATACAATCCATCCTTTCATTGCATGAACATTTTTTAGTTTCCTCATGCCATGAAAAATTATCATTTGAGGCAACACATCTCCTGAAGTGGAAACTGCAAGGACTAAAGTAAGATTTTTTTTATCTACACCACTTGTGCAAATTCTCACACTTTAACCCCATTCTGATCAACTGCTCAGCCTCGAATGAGATCAAAGTACATTGGAGTTTCAGCGATGTTAATGATCATATTGTCTGCAAAATCATCTTCTCTTCTGGCCTTCATGAATTCATCGAACAATTTTCTCCTCCAAATTTTCTAGGAGATGCTGGGTTATTGATGTCCATGCACAAAGCACTAGACTGTGTCGATTTTAAAGAAAAGGTTCTATTGTTTCAATTTATTTTCAAAATTATAGTGAATACCTGTAAAAAGGAACCAAAGTTGGTTTCCCTGTGACGGCCAACTTTGTAATTAAAAATCAGCAAACTTAAAAGAATCCAAAGTTGGCTTCCGAGGTCAGCTTGCTCTGTAATAAAATAACCTTTGTATTTGATCTCCTGTCAGTAAGTTCAAACAATGAGTTTATTGCTTGCTGTCAGTTGTGTTTATTCATAACCTGGGCTTCTATTTACTTGCCATCTGTAATCATAACTGATATAAACAGGCATTGATATTTACAGGGTAAATAGTATACACAGCAGTAACTTGCTTTAGTAATACATTTTGCAACCAATGCTAGCAAAAAACTGTCATTTGCACTCACAGTGAATTTATTTACAAATATTGATTTTTGTGCGAGATACTGTCACATAAACTAGATATAATACAATCTTGGCTATTCTGCATTTTACCCTGTGTCATGTGAAAAGCAGGTGCCTTCAAGCAATCAGTTGATATTTCCCTCTCTGTTTTGCAATTTTGTTGTATCCAGTTTTCAATCTGATAACATATTCAAACATCTGAGTACTATCAAACACAATCTGTATTTCTCTATTCACGTCAATGAACAAGATTATGTGCTGTGTTACCTGACAAATGATGCACACTACAGATTGGATGCATACATTACATATGTGGAGTTCATGGATATATTTCTTTCTTTAATGCTCATGATGAAACAAAAAAGAGGAATAAATGATAACAATGCAAGGTTAGTTTCTTTCATTTTATTATCAAATAAGCATTTTGTTCATCTACTTTACTGCAATGTGCAGTGACAGGAGGCGCAAAAATTCAACACAAATTTATTTTCTTTCTTAAGTCTTCAGAGATATGACCTAGGTGAAAAGATGTTTTACATAAGTTCTGGGACAGGAAAACTTAATTATTTTATCACGTCCCAATATATATGGTAAATATGGTATTCAACACAGCCCTCAGATTTGGGTTTTTTGTGACATAATTCTCAACCTTTTGTGTTCTCTTTATGTCATTTTGGAGGTCAAATTGTCAATGGCACTTAAGAGCTTGAGAGTACAAAGCCTTGCAGGGTAGTGACATACAAAGTTTGACCAGTTTATGAAATAATAGTCATGCACGGTGTACTGAGCAGAAACTAGAACCATTTTGATGTTTATATAAAACAGATAAAGACAAAAATGTGAGAATGGAAAACAGTTGATATGCATGTCATTTCACTAACTGCTTAAGTGGGTTCTATTTGCATTTTGGCATGCTTGATTTTATTTTAATTGGGTTATGCAAAATACACAACTTGTCTGGGGATATGCCGACATGCTATTTTCTCGACCAAGTTTAGCACCTGGCCACCATTGTAAATGACCATAGTGATCAATAATTTTCATCTGGAAGTTTCCAAATGACAGTTAAGGTGCAGATCATTCAATAATCAGAATTTAATTGATTCTTGTTAAACTATATTAGTACTTAATTTTAGAATAATGAATAATATTTAAATGAGTAAATGCACTTACATGACCAGGCTGGCATACATTTTAGTTGTTAATGTACCAAACCATACACAATAATACAGATGCAAATACTAGTATATTCCTCTTAACATCAGGGATGTGTGCTTCAAAAGCATGACATATTGTGAAGCAATTATTCCTAAAGTAATTAACATATTAGTAGCAGGATGCATGCATATAGGCACAAAAAAAAAAATATATAAAAACCAACAAAGTTTAATAAAAGCACAGCTAAGTTTTAATACATTTTATTGCAATTGGAAACACTGTAAATTAACATAAGAAAACCATGTTTATATTTTAAAACAACTGAATCGTGTGAAAATATTTTGAATACATTTCATAAGCTTGGCACACAATTACTGTACATAATAATAGAGTTCACACTTGGAGATGTGATCTGAATGTTACGAATGCAGAATAAAGACCAGGGTGATGCCATTCCATTGCAGCTAACAGCATCGGAGTCGGGTGCAGAAAAACACCGAAATGCACAGAAACACTAGAACCAATGAAAAACACAGAAACGCACTTCATTTATATCATATACAGCCTAGTGTATATTGGTTACATATGTATAATTAATAACTCTGAAATATTAGTTATATAATAAATTAATATGTATTTTCTTTACTGCAAGTGATATAACATGAAAAGAAGATGGAAATTGCACATTTTGATGACAGTTTTGATATTAACAGCATGTACTGCAATGTATACAAGAGATTAATGCTTAGGCTATTAATAATAAACACATATTAATAATGGTTTATTAAATTGATTATTATATTGTGGTTATTAATAATTACATTTTTCTTATTTTAGGTTCAGGATGGTGAGATTTGTGCGAACCAGCTGTATAGTTTAAGTGTAACTAACATAAATTATGTGCGGACAATTATTTTAATGGTCTAAATGCATAGAAACATGCGAGAATGGGCTGCCAAATAATTTCCATACTTACTTCAGTATTTATATCACAGCCAAAAGAATCTGCGCATGATTCAGAGTAGTTACATTTCCCATATCAATTTCTGTTACTGGTATATACAATAAATGTACTAGCTAATAATACATAGCACACCACAAGTTGGCTAATGTATGCTTTCAAGCATATCGACAGTCTTTCATTAACCATATTTTAAACCTATTCTGCTATTGGAGGAAGAGTTTGGGATACCAGATAGTTACAGAAATGGGTTTAATACACAAAGACAATTTTTTGGAACATTTCAAAATGTATTTGTTTCATAAGTATATATATATATATATATATATATATATATATGCACACATTATAATACAAGTAGGGCAACTCTGATGTGCCCACTCAGAGAGCAAATAAGGTTAAATATTATATATATATATATATATATATATATACACACATTATAATACAAGTAGGGCAACTCTGATGTGCCCACTCAGAGAGCAAATAAGGTTAAATATAGCAACAAGAGAAATAACACATCCTAAGTTATATCAATAGACTGAAGGCAATGAGTGCCATTTACTTGCTGATCTGGGTCTGAATCTCCGTAGAGCACGAATTCAAAATTTTCTTACCTTTTGTGTATTCCACATAGTAAAAGAAATGAATGTATGATAAATCCATTATTATTTTAACTATCTTCCACTAATCACATAAATTTAACCATTAGAAATCAGCCAGCATTCATTCTTGCTTTCATGCATTGAAGTAAAGATTATATAATCAGTAGCCATTGGCTATCATTGGAGTTCCATACAATATCATATGTATTTAATCCACAAATTGTGTGAGCATTATATTAATTAAAATAAAGCAAGTGAAAATGTGATGCATTATACTCATCTCCAGGATTTGCTGTTAGTAATCTTAAAGACCAAGAATACACTTCCTATAGTACCATTTACAACAATCTGAGCACCATTCAGTATCATTTTCACATTCCAATTTAGACGTGCCACAGGGAAATTCAGCCATCTTTACTGATTCACTAAAAAACATAGCCAACTTAGCTAATGCAGGGGTCAAGCTAGACTTGATTTTTAGGGAGAAGTGCCTTCTCCTTTTGGACAGAACAGGGAGAAGTGAGAGCTTAACAGGGAGAAGTGGACGCGAAGCAAGAAACGCAAAATATATCTGTGTGTGTGTGTGTTATCTTATTTGAATTATGCCCTCTATATTCCAGCATTCATATCTTCATTTAGCATTGGATTTAAGCAATACTTTATTTTCAAGTAGAAAATTTTCTGAGTTATTTTGGCCATATAACTTCAAAAGAGAATAACAGAAACTACATTGTAACAAATTTTAACTGAGTAACCAGATTACATTATTGTAAATGCAAGTTAGTAAAAATGCTTAATCAACTACCCTTAATCAATTTTTTAAATACTTTCTAAAAGTTCACAATAATGGCATTTTGAAAGATTTCTAAAAGTGTTTCAAACAACCCCTGTACCATGTACGAGGGCAAATGCACGTCTTCAGATCATACTGTTCGTCCTAATTTCTTTGTTGAAAATAAAACATTACCCTAACTATTCACACATAACAATAAAATTACAGAC
The DNA here is from genome assembly GCA_016617855.1 of Megalonaias nervosa. Classification (NCBI taxonomy): domain Eukaryota; kingdom Metazoa; phylum Mollusca; class Bivalvia; order Unionida; family Unionidae; genus Megalonaias; species Megalonaias nervosa. The sequence continues at coordinate 14,836 of JAECUM010008021.1, read as the reverse complement.
ATTGCTCCTTTATAGTCAGTATATGAACTACACCCTTCTTTCCAACTGAATCAACAGACATGTGAGTGCATCTATTTTTAGGAGAGATTTTTGTAATGTTACTGCTCACTTTATATAGCTTCATTTCAACAGTTCATTGATAGGATTGCAAATTTATGGTTCATTTATTTGTCCACATACTTGTAGCAATTTTAGGCATTGGTTAAATAGAAAAAGCTGTGCTGCTTTTTTCTGTATTTTCACAAATACGAGTCAAGTCAGAAAATAACTTTGATCATACAGTGCTTCTCGCGAATTCCACAACATAGCATTGTCCCATACATTTCTGACCTACGAAATTTTAAAGTTAAATCTCAAATAACATAATACCTAGGCTTTGCTTTCTATGAATTTTTTGTTTTTTTTTCTAAATAAATTTGCACAATGATTTACAAAAACAGACAATCTAATAAACTTTAAACTGGTACTTTCAAACAAAGCAATGTATTTCCCGTTACTGGTTCACTTATGTTTCAAACTAATTTTATGACAAAATAGTGTACTAGAGGCAGTTAAAATATCCAGATCACCGATTCTGTTCTTAAAACACAGATTGTTATTTACATACTATTGTTAAAGTTTCGAACACAAGTTTGTATGTTTTTATCATTAATGATAACATGCGGAAATCGGGCAGTGATAGTTGCTAACTGACTCGCAGAAAGGGTTAATGGTTATCAGCTATCAAAACACATGCCTGTGAATGTGCAAGAGTTTGTCAACTCTAGCCCTAGCTACCAATGGCTTTATGAGTACATTTCACTATAACACAACAACTGGGCTAAGTTGAGGGGGCATCTCAAAAAGATATGGTCGGTCAAAGTATCTCAAAAAAATGACAGGGCAAAGTCGTTTTCGCTTTCCAAACAGAAGAAGGCAATGTTTACATATTTTTGGCGACTTTGTTGCCCACTTTGCCTGGTAGCGTGACCCCTGCGAATGATTTGAAGAGTTTTAGCATTTTTACATGAAGATACATGCCACTGACATCAATTCATATTCTGAAATAGCACATACCTATGCCCTGAGTGCAACAATAAACATGCCAATACGGTCATATTATCTGCTGCAGCTGGATATGTCATCAGAACTGTATGATAGAATTATTTATGACAGGTGTAAGACGTCATCAGATTTGTCACTAGATTTGTGTGACGCTTCTGTAAATATCGACGTAAAAATGAATCATAGCGAAAAAAGTCTAATCTATCTGACAACATACAAATGAAACAACGCTGAGCGAATATATGAATAGATGGGTGTATCAGAGGTCCTACAATGTTAGTCCTACAACGTAAGATACATCACCCAATATTTTTGTTCTGGGGGTGATGGGTCTTACAGCCTAACTAACAGCACTGTGTAGCATGTTTTGATGTCGACTAACAGTGTAATGAAAGGCAAATTTTCAGGAATACTGTATCACACACAACTGGCAACCAATAACAATGCTTTTCTACAAAGTAAAGTTATAATGTTTTCGTCAGACTTTACTTACCCTGATGTCTTTTCTCTAACAAATTCAAATTCTCACAAAAGAAATGGACCTGTTTTCAAGTTTTGTTGGCCTACATTACAGTTTGCTGGAAAGCAATGAAAGTCGGGAATGCTGAAATCAGGTTCAGTTGAAATATTATTCTTTAACGAAATGAATAAAAAGATATTATACTTATTGGAATTGTAAGCATTGTTTCGTTTTGTTCAAGAAACATGTCCCCCACATGAACATACTTGAACATACTTCGGCGTACCTTGACTACTGTCGCATCGCAACAAATTCAAATGTATGTCAACGGAACATGAAAATGCATCCATTTGCTAGTGTCATATTTTCATTCCACCAGGATAAAGACAGCACAGTAAGTATATTACTTACACATAAATTAGTGGAAGAGTGTCGATATAGGCTGCCAAGTGTGTGAGATATTCCTGAAACTTTGATTACTCGTTCTGATGTCAACCGACATCGGAACACGCTTTGCAAGGCCATTATTTGGGTAATAAGGCATAGCACTAAAACAAAATCAACATGTGCTATGTCTTACATTGTAGGACTACTACAACGTAAGACGTATGATAAGTTAGTCCTACAATGTAAGACATAGCACATGTTTTTAAGTGCCACGTCTTACAACCCAAATAACGGCCTTGCATAGCCTGTTCCGAAAGAACATAGTAGGTAAGGAATTTACCTGGCGCAAACGTTCAGTTCCTGAGCTGTCATACAATTCAATACATTGTTTATGACAGTAGGAAGACACGTCAAAACGTACGACTCGTTCACGTCTGGTTCCTCTGGATCCATTTCAAAGAAAACTTGTTAACTCTGTATAGTCGTCTATCATGGAACTGCAATAGCCTTTGTGCAACTAAATTGCTAGCATTCGGAACACCTCCGCTGGATTCATCATTAACCGGTATGACTAAAATGCGAAAAGTTACGAAAAGTTACGAAAAGTTCACAAAAGTTTGCGAAAAGTTACATAAATAATGCGAAAGTTTCGAAAAGTTATCTTCGATGGCGAGAAGTTCATTTAAAATTATAGTAAAATAATAAAATAAAGACGAATAGTCATACATACAATTACATTTTTATAAAGGATATACAACATATCAATGTTTTAATTAACATTTTATACAATTTTATATAGTGCCTTGGTATTAAGGCCATTGGGATACAAAGTATCTAACTTACGAATCCAATATAAACTATCTTTGATGAGTCTATTCATGTCTCCATACACAATATCTATTGGCATGAAAGAAAAATAGAGTAGGAGTGATTATTGGTATTAAAATGTATTGAAATATTAGAGGAGAACTGAGGAGCCGTATAATTTATTATATGAAAGCGATGAGTATTCATTCTCTTAAAAACTTGTTGAAGTGTTTGTCCAACATATTGCATGTTACATTTTTTTTTTACAGGTTATCAAATAAATCACATCGGTTGATACGCGGCTAGTGTTATAAAGCAGAGAAAATACTTCTTTTGTATTGGCACTGCTAAAAGAAGTACTTTCTCTTATGTTTGCACATTGAGAGCACCGATGTCTGTTACATTTAGTTCTAATTAAACAATATTGCAAATTCTTGGGTCTTCTATAAGCAATAATTGGTCTCTTTTTTAAATGTGTTTTTACACTGTTTTTATTTGATAAATTTAGCAGACTCCATTATTTATTAATTATAAGGCTTATATTGGGTAATGAAGGATTATATTGTATTGTAAAAGGAATTATATTTTTCTCTATTGTACATTTAGTAGTAGAGGAAAAGGCTGGTTCTGGCTCAAGACCCTCTCCCCACCCTCCAAACAAATATAAATTACCCTCTCAGAGACCCTAAAATCCCCACCCCAAAACGATTTTCACAAAATGAAAAGGCTGGTTCTAGCTCAAATATAATCTAAGACTTTTACTCACCCTCCAAATAAATATAAATTATAATCTTGGAGACCCTCCAAAAAAAATATAAATTACATCTGTGAGCCTCACCAGCCTCCCAAACGGCTAACCTCTACCTCCTTCAAACCTCATCACCAATTATCAATGTTTCAACTGTTGATATTAGAAATATTTCATCATCGCGATAATAGAGACTAAACTTTACTTTACCACTCACACAGCGACGACATTCGAGTAAATCCTTTATTTGCGGTTTGTTAAGAGGATATTTTTTATCGATAAAATATACTTTTGACCGATCGAGATCAATGGTAAGTTTAGTATATTTTTGTTGACTGATCGGATCATGAAAGTTTTTAAATTCCGCTGATAACTTCTGGCTCAACTGTTCAAGGTAATTGAAATACTCGCTGTCATCAGATCTGATAAGCAAAAGTTTTAGCTTGTCACGAACTGCGGTAAAACATATACCTGATGTTTCATTATTAATTTCAACTGTCACCTGTTTGCCGTCTATCATTAGATATTTGATCTTGCTATTGTAGCTATTTGTCACTGTCAAATTTTCAAACATTATTTTTATTGTTCACACAAAATTACATACATTAGTCATCGAATATAATATCGAGTATAGATCTATCATCAAAACAATAACCAAGTGCAAATGTATCTACTCCATTTTCGCAATAACGTTTGTCATCAAAATTACTCAATCCGCGTTTGATAATGACATCTGTTTCGAGTTTATGACGATTTGTTCGAATAGCCATTGCTCTTATAAAACTAACGCCACCGTCAAGCGCGTACTTGTAATCATCAAATTTCATAAACTTTTTAACAAAATCGCGAGGCAGACCTTTTGCCTTTTTCGTTATTTTATTATTATCTAGCAATACGGCATACATTTTACTGCGCAATCCGATAAAGTATTTGATCGAGTTCATTTCATCTTTAAACTTACCAATAACCTTTTTATTTGTGTCGTCATGAAATTTACTGTCACAAGGGTAATCGGAAAGATCAAACAGATGTCGATTATCGTATATGTCCTGAAAGACGTCCTCACATTCGATTTCATACACGAGCGAGTCGGTATCAGTAAACAATAGTCTACTGGACGGCCACTGATTTTTAACAAAATTATAATGAAAATCGTGCATGAGCCACTTCGATAAATCTAACACGGAAGCTCCAACATAAATCGGCTTGTTTAGTTTTAGATTTGTTTTTCTTCTTTGTATCGCGACAAGATTTTCATTAAAAATTTTCATACTGACAAAATCATCGTCTGACACAAGTTTATTTCGACGGTTGATATCATTAACTAGCTCGATATTTACTCGTTTTCTAATATTTTCCATCATCTTACCATAAACGGAATTGTTCATAAGCTTAAAGAAGTTTTTTTCAAAATCGGTTTTCGCTACAGCTCTTCTCGAAGTGTTCGAGTTAATATAACCTTTCATCCAAGGTGACTGATTAAACTTTAAAACTCTATGAACTTTCCTCAACACAAGACCAGCATCTACTGCTTCTTTTAAAACTTTGTAATGCAAAACATAATTTCTCTTATCGAGTAAATTTGGTACTAGTTTTTTTTACCATAGAATTTTGTCTTAGTGATGCTGCCGCTTGTTGTTCTTGAGATAACAAACTATAATCTATTATCATTGATTCTGCACAGAAAGGATAATCGTTGTGTAAATTGTGTAGCGAAGTTGGATAATCGAGATCAACTTCAACGAAATACGAAATATCGTCAGGTATTTTTTTTTCTGTCTTTGATAAAAATTGTTCAGATGTGATCCAACGAAATCCACCAAAAGGCATTGGTTCTGCCATAGAATAACCGTACAAATTATTACAATCTAGATAAATTATATACTTCGAAGGAAGCTTAGGATTGTACTCTTTCAAGTATTTGTTGTTTGCTTCAGCATATTTCTTTGTTATAACGCTAATACCGCCTAGAATACCTTTTTCGATAAAATTGAACATATCAACGTCAGTTAGTAATTCTAACCTTACTTTACTAAACTTTAACAGAGCGTCCCATGACAGCCGGGAGCAGAATAATACCAACAAGGATCTAGTCCATAATTGCTGTAGCTTACTCTATGAAAACTTTCATAAACATCTGCTAGCAATAACACGCCGGTTTTCAGATACAAATCATGATAATTGCCAAACGTCTTGCAATCAAATTTATTCCAAATATCTTGTGCATATTTGTACTCGTCATCGGTTATATTTTCATTTTTAAGTTGCGAATAAAATTTTTCTTTGCTAGGTAAAGACGTTTCATCAAATTTACTCCAATCATCGAGGTACTCGTACGGAAATACTCTTTTTTTTAGTCAGTAGATTAAATTTATCTCCAAAACAGTCTCGTAGGTTATCAAACTCGCTACAACTTTTTACCAGCTCATCTAACGATGCCGCCATAAACTGTAAGCTGTCAATAAAACGCAACTTACCTAAAGTAACTGACATATACTTTTCAAAATTATTTGGAATGCATTTGATTACGTTATTAAGTTTTAAACGAGATATTATGTTGGGATCACCAAAAGCTTCTACGATAATGTGGCTATCATATCCTCGGAAGTTGTGAAGAACAACTGGAATAAAATCCGGACCATGAAATTTTAAATTACACTTATCATGAGCCGCTCTACGATATTGTCCGGTCAAATGACAATGGTCCTGTACTTTTTTGTTATCAGGCGAGTCAAAAGCTTTTTCACTAATATGACAAAATTCCGCTTGCTCGTGATCAGATTCTTTTGAGATGTCAGTTTTATCATTGGAGTTATTCTTTTTAAACGATTAAATATATTATCAACTTCGCTAATTAACTGCTTGAGAAGCCAAACAGCCGGATTATTACCACGATATAATTTGATTGGTTTAGATAATCTCGAATCAGTGCAGCAAACTATCTTATACGCTACCCCACATGGAACATGATTTTGAGTTTTTCTTGTGCTCGATTGGTTAGGATTATTTTCTACGCCAAGTACAGGCTGAAGTAAGCATTCGAAATCAGCGTATATAACGAAAGGAATTTTTAGTTTGTGATTGTCATTGACAAACTGCAGTAAACTATTTTCCTTGGACGGCATTGTTATTCGTTGTACGTCACTACAGTACTGCAAATGCTTTTGTAATGTTTCATTGTCTTCACAACCGTGTAAACAGCGATAACAAAAGAACGTTTTTTATTTCGTTTATTATACTGTCTGCCAACTAGTCCATTAAAGTTTTTGATCCAAACGTAATGATTCTTACAAAACAGCAAGTTTATTGTCGATTGTGAAGCTTTTTCTGAAATATATCTCGGATAGACGTTTTCTTTTTCATCTAGTCCGAAAACATTTATTGAAACATTATTTTGCTTTTCAAACTTTGGTATTTTTTGTTTTCTGCAACTGGAAAGTCGATGCCATTAAAATTTAATTTTGATACGTGACTAATATACTTGTCAACACGATCAGCATTTTTTTTCTGCTGGAAATAACGCAGAAAGAATAGCCCACTGAAAACATCTGTTATCGATGTTCTTTACGCTTATACAGCATTTTTTATTTTTTATTTTTTGTGGTAGGTCAATATACGAACTACCGCGTAATACGTTATATTTTATTGTGTGAAATAAAATTTCAGTAATGATCTCAAACTTCCAACCCGAACCCAATTCGGTAAATTCTTCTATCTTTTTCCAAATTTCCTGGTGTATTTCATCAGCTAGTGACAAAAGATCAGTCCCAAGCAAAACACGCCTTGATTTTGCATTAAAGTAAGGGTATGCGATTTCCTCGCTAGTCAATCCCTCTGTCACAAGTAGCTTTGAAAACATAACATGATATTGCACTAATATTCTTAGACCCTTATGTTTTTCAAGTTCACGTTTTATAGTTGGCTCTAGCAAATGATAGAGATTTGTTGCAGTGAAATTTACTAGTACGATTTGTTTATCAAACCGATAACTGTCGTCAAAACCTGTAAAGGCAGTCGCTGTTTTTTCAGGATCTCCCATAAGGCTCTTCTTAGCTATATCACGTAATTTTAACATTGCTATATAATAGGGTAATATTATATATCTAATTGATTGTTCGATCGATAACTCACCGCACGCCAGTTGAACAATCAATTAGAGATATAAAATGCTTATAGTATATAATGACACAAAATCTGACAAGCGCAAACAAGCAAGATGCATATCATGTTCATCCGAAGTATAACCTATACGCTGGAAATGCATTAGGTTCGGTTATTAACATAAAATCTAAAAAAATCTATTGGTGAAGCAACGCCAGCAGGTATGATAATTTCAGTAAAAGGTGATGACACAAATAGAACGGAAATGTTTCGAAAAGATTTTAGTTATACTTTTTTTGCGATAATATTCCAGAAGGACAACGAGTGTATAGAGTAAATAATTCAATCACTGATGATAATATTGAAAATTTAGCTTTACAAAATGAGTTTCAACGTCATAAAATATTTGATTCATACGAGGCTTCTGACAGAGGAATTATTCGACATATAAGAACAAAAAAAGTTATTGGTACTATAACTAATATGGGGTATCTCAGGGTAAATGTCAGAGGAACACTAACCGATCATGTTGGTTATCTTAGCAATCGTTTTGTTTACGAGACGTTTAACGGACCTATACCTAATGGTTTGGTTATTAATCACATCAATAACGTAAAAACTGATAAATGACTGGAACATTTGGAACTAGTTACTCAGCAGGAAAATGTGAAAAAAGGACTAGGTGGTGGTATTAATTTTAGATGTCAAGCAAAACCTGTTGTTTCATTTAATCCTAAAATAGATAAGAAAATCAAATTTCCTTCAATCTCATCTGCTGCTCAATACTACAAGATAAACCCCAGTGCAGTAAAATGTGTTGCCGATAGAATAACAAGATCAGCTTTTTCAAGCAGATATAATGCTTGGATTATCTTTAGGTATGATGATTAATTATGTTTCGTAATTCTGTCTTAGTAAGACAGCCATGAGCAAACATCAAAATATCATCGCGATCAAATTTTAATGTTATAAAAGCACTATCATTAAGTTTATTTTTTTCTGCTGCTGTTAATAATACTCTATCATTTTCGCCTGGCATTACAATAACGTCAACGGAATATGCACTATAACCCGACAGACATTTTCTTACTGCTTCAGCTAGTTCGTTGTAATTTAATATATTCACTTTTTGGTGATATTTTACTTCGGGAGATTTCTTTTCGCTGGTCATTATTATTATAAATTAGATAAAAGTATATTATAATATGGATTTGATGAAAAGACTTGCTGATATATACGCGGAAGATACAATCGCAGGAGATTTCATCTCTAGCGACAAAGTCGCCAACGACAAAGTCGCAGACAATATTACAATCACTAACGATATACTAGACAAATCTGCTAGTTATAGCGAAGATGATGTTTTGTACAACAACGAATCCGACGATGATGAAGTAGTTACTGTCGCTGACAGAAAAAATTACAGCAGACCGACAACTGGACGATATAATGTTAAGTATCACATCGCTAAAAAAATAATAAAATTTAATTTTACTGTTGCCGAACAACAAATATTTTGGCAGCTTATCAAACCTTTTTTAAATCTAAAAATTCCAGGCCGACAAAAAAATATAAAATTCGATTTTATATTTGTCAAGATTTTTGACTTAATGACGATCTCTGACGATCGCAGACAATATCTAATATCGTTATGTAAACCAGTAAAATGTAAATCTATCAAACGTAAGTACGAGGAAATGTACAGAAACATTATTTCATAATTTGTTTGGTTGGTATCCAACTATTAAATTTATCGCTATACCCGCGCCACTTAACTAAATTTTTATTGCCTTTTTTCCTAATAACTTTTTCGATGACGAAAACATCTTGTTCAGTTTTCTAAAGTTCCTGCTCGTAAAAACTACCGGTCATAGGTTCACCTAATAAATCTTTTAACGAGTATGTTACGGGTATTGTTAAAAGTACTTTATCAACAACAAATACTTCTTCGTTCCAGTTTGGAGTAAATCCTTTTGCAAATGTTTTTTTGGTCAGAGAAATTCTAACTCGATCACCCACTTTAAATTAATGTCTACGATACATGTTTTCGTTCGCTAATATCGGATTTTTAATTGCGTCATTTGGCGACATTTTGGTGGTTCGATGTTTCGTGTTATTATATTCGTCAACGATCTGAGAAAGGTCATCAATATACCTGTTTGTGTTTTTAGCTGTCATATGTTTATGTATTTTTTCGTTTAGCGTGCGATTAAATCGCTCGACGACAACGCTTTTACCCTCGTTCCCTGTAACATATTTTTTGATATTATTTTGTTCTAAAAACTGTTCAAATTTTTTATTGAAAAACTCCGCTCCATGATCGGTCCAGATTCTGTTCGGTTTTCTTTCAGTACTTGTTATTATTTGTTTTAGCGCGTCAGTTAGCGACGATCCTGTTTTATCCGAAACAGGTACACTAAAAGCATATTTGCTAAAAATATCTATAACATTAAACAAGTATTTCGTATTATCATTAAACTGAGCAAGATTTGACACATCCACTAAATCTATTGCCCAGATGTCATCAACGGCATTTGCAACAACTTTACGTCGCGTAAACTTTTCTTTTTTAGGTTTGTGTAGTTCAGCTGCCATATCGTCATACAATTCTTTCGCGAGTCCTAGTTTATATTTTGCTCCAATAAAACCCTGCACCAGCCTTCTATCAACACTTTCTCGCATATTTATCGGTTCCATATCACGAAGTTCGTCTAACATTACTTTATCACAATCTGATTTTGAACGTTCTGCACGAGCGTTGTCAGGACGTTCGATATCACGATAACAGATATCATGGCGCATTCTATTGCATCAACTTGATTATAAGGCTCTTGTCCTGGCAGCGGATTATCATTTTCATCTAGTTGTTTATCAAGAGGATTATACGATCCAGTATACTTATGGCCTGGCAATGTCCAACCGCCTTTTGGTTTTGGTAATTTGCCAATAATTTTGTGAATGTCAATTCCGCTGCCAATTACCTCACGGCGATTGCATGATTGACAGTACGTGACGATTTTATCTTGTTCGATACAAAGATCTTTATCACAATCGCAATTGCACTTCATTTTATTTTATTTTGTTTCATAAAAAATTGTTATCGATTAATCATTAATCAGGATAACTTTATCCACACCAGATCCTAATGTCTCAGCTACTTGTTTTTTCAGAAACATACTTTTCTTTCTACCACAAACAACACAAATACTTTTTAGCATTATTGTATTATTTTTTGTTTTTTCCGTCGTCTCATCCTTATTTTCTGTTTTAGTTCTACATTTGAGACAGTATGTTGACATTGTATATGCTTACAAGTTTAGATAAAATTAATTGCAAGCTTTACAAAAATTAACTGCAATCTAATCGTTTGCGTGAGAAGGCTGCTTGTCAAACTGTAAAATAAACTTTAAAAAATTAGAATCTTTTGACATTTGTCGGACAAACATTATACAATAATAACCACAAGCTGATGTTCGATCGGATGTAGTTGATTAGACGAATAATTTATTTTTTTAAATTTTTTAAAAATATATTTTTTTATGAGATCGCTCGGAGGAAGTCCGAACGAATCAATATAATTATTATCATAGACAGCAACCCAGTGAGTGCCTGAGCCATCGTTAAAATTTTCTATGTTTACAATGCACGAACCACCTGCTGGTACGTCATCGAGTTCGTCTTTAGAAAATACTCCGCGAAATCCGACAACCTCATTCAATTTTTCAATGATATCAAAATTGCTCAATAGCGTCTGGTACCTGGTAGAGTCATTCCACGTCCGATTCCTAGTAGGCTTGGAAGAAGACTTCCCGCTAATCCCGCTAGTAGCTATTGGAATAAATCCTCCTTGTTTTGCTTGATTGCGTTTTGTTGTTTTCTTTTTTTTTTTCGACGATTTTGTTTTTCGTTGTGGCATTTATTTTATAATTGTTACATAAAACTAACGATAGATTTGTTTGATTCCACGACCTTCAACTGCTTTTTTCGTTGCGCCAGATACCGCCCCTGACGCAGCTGCTAGTCCAAGTGTACCAAGTACTGGTAAAATTTTCGGCATTATTGTGCTAGCTAATACGGATAGTGCTGGTCCAAAAAATCCACCTTGTTTTGACATCGCTGTTATTTGTGAAACAGATAGTTTAAGAACAAACGGTTTTCCTTTATCGAGTTTATCGAATCGTTGTTGTGTTAGCATTAATTTAACCGCTGTTTTATTTAAAGTCTCCGGGGATATCATTAAAGAAACAGAACGGCGTTTAGCAACAGCTGCTGATAATTTTTCAACTTGACCGGATGTTAGGTATATTTCTCTGGTTGTGTACTTGGTTTTCATTATTTTATATCAAGGTTGTTAGATTAAACTTGTACAGTCATTCTTCCTTTACTCGCGTCAATCGTCAAGAATCTATCACTGACAACTAGCGCATATACGTTATACTGTTCGGCTGGCAGTACGCCAAGTGTCCAGGTGACCTCAATATCAGCAGTTGATTTGATAACTCGTTCGGAATGTTTTGATATGTCGAAATAAAAGATAGGATAGAGCGATCGAAACTCTTCTACTGATATTTGAGATCCACTGTCCGCGTCCTGATATTTTTGTATTGCTTCCATAAGGTACATATACGGTCGAGATATGTTTTTTGTTTCATCGTCAGCAAAATTGCATTCGATTGCACGTTCGGGATATTGTTTAGAATTTACTCTAACAAATATTCGTCTGACATCAGGGTTATCAAATACGGAGTTGTTCATTTCTTGATTATTACGACGTGCCTGTCGTTGAAATACGACGAACAAGTAGTAGTTGTTCGCTAGCTGTAGTTGTAACAAGCCATGTGTAATCAGTTGCGTTAGGAATTGCTGTTTGATAAATCCTGTTTTGCTGGAAGTATATCATTTTTGTATAGGCGGCCAATAATGATTCGAGCTCCATCATTTTAGCTACAGAGGGGACAACTCGTGGCATCCACAGCGCTAATCTTGTAATAGCAAACTGTCCTTCAACCACCCCATCAGCGTGCATTATACAATCGTTTTGATCAGCTCGATCTAAAATAAGTGTATGTTTTATTCCGCGAAAAACTTTGTTATATTCACGGCAAAATCCAAATATTGTACTTAACGGAAGCATCATCGTTATTTGTTGAGATTCTGCAGCAAATGCTTTTCGTTTAGCAAATCCTTCGTTATATTGCTGTCGTCTTATTCTTGTGACCGCTAATCTTATCGCGTCTCCAATATCGCCGGCTGCATTATTGGCGGGATTGGCGATTAGATTATTTTTATCTACAGCGGGATTACCAGCGCCAGTACGAAACTCGCTCGAAACAGCTGTCCCGAATGAGGTATCTTTAAACCACATCATGTTTGTGGCAACTGATCTAGAATAATCATCGCTAAACGAAACAATGTTAAGTATTGTACTTGCTATAGGCAAGTGCATTGAAATATCTTCTACAGTTTGATTGGCCAGTTGACATCGTGCACTTTTAAACAAGCTCGTACCGTTATTGACAAGCGCAATTTCTGCACCAGCTGCAATATCACCACCTATCGCAGTTAATATTTGACCATGCACTTCTAACACTGCCTTATGCGGCAGTAGAAGCACGTCCTCATCTCTTGTGTTAAAAGTTCTAACACCGGTTTTATTTGGTTCGTTTGAGTTTTCATCGAGATACTCGACGTATTCGAATTCTGTTACAGCATCGTCAGTACCATATTCTTCAGCAAGATCGAGATAATTTTTAGCTGACATTTTATTTTATAATCGTTACACAAAACTAAAAAGCAGCAGGAGTCATCGGTTTTGTTTTCTTTACAAGTTTACGTACTATTTCTTCACCATGTGGTGATAATAATTTTTTTGTTGTAGCTATCATAGCTCGTTTTGTTTCTTTTGTTGGCGCAATATCTGATATTGCTCGTTTTATTTCCGATGTGGAAGGTCCTCTAATCTTATCAGCGATCTTTTGTCCTACTGCAGTGCCTGCTGAAGAAGCTGCACCCGTCGCAAAAGCTTTACCTGCGTCAAGTGCAATTGGTGCTACTTTAAGCGCAATTCCTGGTATATTCTCAGCAATTTTAGTAAATATGTTTCCAAAAAATCCACCTACAATTTTTCTTCTATAAATTTTTTTTGGTCTCATCTTTGTCTATAAAATATAGGCTAACAAAATTGACTACGCAATGCGTAGGTGTAAATAATACGTGACAATTTCGTTGTTAAGATCTATTTGTCTACCTGATTGATCGGTTAATTGCATTGCTATACTTGTTATTTGATTTTCAAGATTAATCGGATAATAAATAACTTGACGTGGATTAATTTGCATGATCGATCCTGGTGGAACATCTGGTGAGAAACTATATATCGTTTGTCCTCTACTGCCCTGGACTGAGTAAGATCCAGAAGCAATAGAGCAATTTATTAATATTGTGTTTACTTCTGTTATATTTACTGGCAGTTCACCATTATATGTAACAGCTTCTTTAAGACTATCATAAATTCTATGGAGAAATCCTATCAGTGATGCGATACTTTTTGGTGATGTAAAATCAATAATCATACCATTTTTTAATGTTATGCTAACTCGTAATATGTTACAATTTTGGTGTTAGCTCAAAATTATCAGCTATACCGTCCGCTTTTGTTATCAGCTCCTTTATCGTCTTATTTAGATCAGTGAGGTTATAAGCTCCTTGTGGAATTTTAAATGTTTTCCATCTATCTCCTTCAGCTATGTTTATAAACCTAAACTCATCATTTACTCCAGTTTTTACGTTAGCCATAGAATTCCATGCTGTGCAGGAAATTAGTCCAATCTCACACTGTTTTTCAGGATCAAGTTCTATTGGTGGGTTATAATAAACAGAAAAGTTTGCGCTGTTTCCTGTTGTCTGCGAGGAATCAAGTAATAATGTTGTTGATGTTAGTGACATTATATTAATATTTTTAGATAAGATCGCTATGTAAAATTTCATACTCGGATGATGTCAGTAATCCGCTGGATCTAAGATGATCTAATATATCAATAATTGCGTTATCGATCTCTGCGCTTTCATTACCAGCTTCTTTTGATGATATCAACAACATAAGTCGGTGAACTATTTCTGCGTTTGATGTAAAAGCTTTAACTCCAGATCCAGTGGTTTCCTCTGGTAATGTTTTATCTCGTTCTCCTTCGTACTTATCAAATAGTCTTTTAAAATTCCAGCTCTTAGCATATTCTACTCTTCTGGTTCTGTACTGTACTGCTGTTTTAAGTAAAATCTCAGCAATAATT